>WNWK01018095.1:0-40842 GCA_009830355.1 Cherax destructor | reverse complement strand
ATGAAAAGAGAGAGGAAGGGAGAGGAGGAGAGAGAGTAGAGGGAGGGAGGGAGGGAGGGGGGAGAGAGTACTCGCTTATAGTATGTGGTTGCGAAAGAGCAATATCTTTGAGAAATACAGTATTTGATTAGCATTGCAATGAGTCACTCATAGATAAGTTAGTGATGTTTGTTGCTTATTTTATAGATACAATATTGTTTTAAGTAGTGATTGATAAAAGGGCAATGCTGTACCATCACAATAGAAGAGTGGCTTTATCATCTGTGTGTTGTTGGGATATATAAACACTCCAGGAACATTCGTATAAGGGATTTATTAATATTCAAATTTCCAGATTCCCTGTATAAAAATGAAACTTCACAATTCTTCTATAAAATTACCTTTTTTTTTTTTTACATGTATTGCTGTTAGTTAACTTGATTAAAAGGCCATCTTTTATCAGGTTAAGTGTATGCAGTATTTTTATGCCTATTAATGGCACATAAAGTTCATACTACACAATTTAAGTGTGTGTATAGTATATATATACAGTGAGCCCCCGGTTTTCGTGATTAATCCGTTCCAGAGGGCATCATGAACACCGAATATCATGAACTCCGAATCTATTTTCCCCATAAGAAATAATAGAAATAAAATTAATCCGTTCCAGACACCCAAAAGTATTAAAATAAAATATTTTTTTACAACATATAGACATTAAATTACACACAAAACAATGAGAAATAAAGAAATAATAGTGCAATAACATGTCACTTGCATTTATTGAAGAGTTGTTGATGTGTGGAAGACGGGAAGAGGGGAGAGGATGGAGTAGTATTCTAGTGTTTGGAAGGGGAATCCCCTTCCATTAACACTGCAGGTGCCAAGTTCTTTTCTGGGGTTACTGGTCTTTTTCTTTTAATGCCACTAGGACCAGGATGAGAGTCACTGGAATTTTCTCTCACAAAAAATCTGTCCAGGGAGCTCTGTGTCTGGCATTTCTTTAAAACATCCCTGAAATGGAACACCACATTGTCATTGTACAGGTTGCCAGCACGGCCTGCAACAGCTTTGTTAGGGTGATATTCATCCATAAAGCCTTGCACATCAGTCCATTGTGCAATGATCTCCTTCAGGTCTACTGTATTTTTGACATTCTTTACCACAGGGCTGGCACTAGGAGCTTTCTTGGGGCCCATGGTGTGGCTTATTTAGCAGTTGCAAGCACTAAAAACACTGGAATAATGACAATATATCTGGTATGAATGCGTGGGTGGTGGTTGCTCGCTGGTAAACAATAGCACACTGACGCTGAATGGAGTGCCCGGGCCGGCTCAGGCCACGCGTATGTGTCCGGGATGAATCATGAACTCCGAGCGGATTCATGAACACCGAGCCAAAATTTTCAGGAAAAAACTTAACGAACACCGATTTTAACGAACTCCGACGCTCACAAACACCGGGGGTTGACAGTACGTATATACAGTGGACCCCCCTGATTTCGGCCATAATTCGTTCCAGAATGCTGTTCGAGTGCTGTTACCGAACGAATTTGTTCCCATAAGGAATAATGTAAATTAGATTAGTCTGTTTAGACCCCTAAAAATACACTTACAAAGGCACTTGAAAAAATATATATATATATATATATATGTATATATATATATATATATATATATATATATATATATATATATATATGTATATATATATATATATATATATATATATGTATATATATATATATATATATATATATATATATATATATATATATATATATATATATATATATATATATATATATATATATATATATATATATATATATATATATTATATATATATATATATATATATTATATATATATATATATTATATATATATATATATATATATATATATATTATATATATATATATATATATATGATATATATATATATATATATATATGTATATATATATATATATATATATGTATATATATATATATATATGATATATATTATATATATATATATATGTATATATATATATATATATATATGATATATATATATATATATGTATATATATATATATATATATATATTATATATATATATATATTATATATATATATATATATATATATATATATATATATATATATATATATATATATATATATATGCGCATGCATGCATGCTTGTACATGAATGTGCAGTGTGACCTAAGTACAGTAGACCCTCAGTTAATAAAATTAATCCGTTCCAGGAGCTATTACTTAATCTGAATCTTTCGTAACCTGAACCCTTATTTCCCATAAGAAATAATGTAAATACAATTAATCTGTTTCACAAAAAAATATTCACAATAAATATAATATAAATAACATTTACTTACCTTTATTGAAGAGACTTGCAGGCATCTGGAAGATAGGGATGATGACAGGGGCAGGGTGTTAGTGGTTGGAAGGGGAATCCCCCTCCAAAACGACTTCAGGTAACAAGTCCCTCTCTGGGGAGAGTCACTAGAACTCTTAGAAAAATAACTGTCCAGAGTCCTCTGTTTCTGGCGACTCTAATAATTTCCTGAAGTGCAACATGGCTCTGTCACTAAAGTGGTTGCACAGAAGGCTCATTTCAGCTTGCTCAGGGTGGTGTCTTTCAACAAAACTTTGCACATCGTTCCACTTGGAACAAATTTCCTTAAGCACTGAAGAAGGCACCTCCTTCTCTCTCTCTTCCTCCTCCTGTGAAGCAATAACCTTAGCTCTGGTCTGATGCTGTTCCAGTTCCAGCTCTTGCAGCTCTTCAGTTAGCTCTACCCTGTGCTCCTCCACCAACTCTTCCACATCCTCACCACTCACCTCCAACCCCAGGCTGTTCCCCAATGCCACAATATCTTCCACAACAGGCACAGGGTCATCAGGGTCAGGGTTAGCCTCAAATCCTTCAAAATCCCTCTTTTCAACACAATCCGGCCACAGTGGTCTCCAAGCAGAGTTCAAATCCTGGAAGTCACTCCCTCCCAAGCCTTACCTATAAGGCCTATGCAATGCACGATATTGAAGTGATCTTTCCAGAACTGTCTTAGGGTCAACTGAGTGTCATTTGAAAGCACTTTTCAAACACTGCTTTGGTGTACAGTGTCTTGAAGTTTGCAATGACCTGCTGGTCCATGGGCTGGATGAGAGGAGTGGTGTTAGGAGGCAAGAACTTCACTCTGATGAAATTGAAGTTGTCAGACAACAACAACTTTCAAATTGTGAGGATGAGCAGGAGCATTGTCCAGTACCAGGAGGCACTTGAGTGGCAATTTCTTTTCCAGGAGGTATTTCTTCACACTAGGGCCAAACACTCCAGTCAACCATTCCATGAAAAAGTCCTTAGTGACCCATGCATTAGTGTTAGCCTTCCAATGCACACACAAATTATTCATGCTAACATTGTGTTTCTTGAAGGCTCTGGGATTTTTTGCGTGATACACCAGTAAAGGCTTCACTTTAAAATCACCACTGGCATTGGCACACATCATAAGAGTTAGCCTGTCTTTCCTAGGCTTGTGTCCTGGCAGTGCCTTTTCCTCCTGAGTAATGAAGGTCCTGTTGGGCATTTTCTTCCAAAACAGGCCTGTTTCATCACAATTAAACACTTGTTGGGGGAGGAATTCTTCAGCCTCTACAAACCCCTTAAATTCACTCACAAACTTTTCAGCTGCACATTTGTCTGAGCTGGCTGCCTCACCATGTCTCACAACACTGTGTATGCCACTGTGTGTCTTAAACCTCTCAAACCAGCCTCTGCTGGCTTTAAAATCACTCTCCTCACCACTGGTTGCAGGCATTGTCTTGACAAAAATCTTCGTGCAACTTCCTTGCCTTTTCACAAATTATCGCCGTGGAAATACTATCACCTGCTCTCTGTTTATTGTTTATCCACACTATCAACAACTTCTCAACCTCGTCCACCGTTTTCGATCTATTTTTCGTTAACATATCAACCCCTTTTGCAACATTAGCTTCCTTGATCTCATTTCTCTTTGCCAGGATAGTGCCGATACTAGATTTGTTTTTGTTGTACATCCTGGCAAGCTCACTCAGACGTACGCCACTCTCATATTTTTCTACAATCTCTTTCTTCAGTTCGATGGTGGTCCTCACTCTCTTTACCACAGAAGTGCCAATAGGAAGCTTCTTTGGAGCCATGCTGACTTATTTCATAGTGACAATGACTAAACCAGCAATAAACACAACAAAAGTATTGTGAATGTTTGAAAGAGCGCGCTGGGTAATGTTCTCTCAAGTGTGAACAACGCTTGACTGGCGTCCTGTCTGCCTCACCGCGCTTGCGCGGGGCAGGCGAACAGGTCTGGTTTGGTTCGCTACACGAGTACAGTGGTACCTCGACTTACGATATACCTTTGATATACCTTTGAAGAGTTTCGAGAGTATCTACTCTCTGAGCCCGGCCATGGGCCAGGCTCGTCTGGTGCTTGCCTGGTCAACCAGGCTGTTGCTGCTGGAGGCCCGCTGCCCCACATATCCATCACAGCCTGGTTGATCTGGCACCTGGTGAAGATATTTGTCCAGTTTCCTCTTGAAGGCTTCTACACTTCTACGATGTTATCATCTTACGTTATTTTCGATAACCGATATTTATAACGTAAGAAATTTGAATGCGACTTACGATGTTTGCTTCGTCTAACGACATTCGTACCGGACGTGTCCGCTTGGCCAGCTGAGCGCGCACTCCAGGGAGCGTCAGTGCTATTGTTTACAAGCGAGGCGACCACCCACCCACACCCACGCATTCATACCAGTATATTGTCATTATTCCACTGTTTTTAGTGCTTGCAACTGCTAAATAAGCTACCATGGGTCCAAGGAAAGCTCCTAGTGCTAAGCCTGTGGTAAAGAATGTGCAGGGAGTGAAGCATTTATGCAGGGAGTGTAGCATTTATGCAGGGAGTGTAGCAGGCATGCAGGGAGTGTAGCAGGCAGAGGGAGTGTAGCAGGCAGCAGGGAGTGTAGCAGGCATGCAGGGAGTGTAGAGCATGCAGGGAGTGTAGAAAGATGCAGGGAGTGTAGCAGGGATGCAGGGAGTGTAGCAGGGATGCAGGGAGTGTAGCAGGATGCAGGGAGTGTAGCAAGGATGCAGGGAGTGTAGCAAGGATGCAGGGAGTGTAGCAGGATGCAGGGAGTGTAGCAGGATGCAGGGAGTGTAGCAGGGATGCAGGGAGTGTAGCAGGATGCAGGGAGTGTAGCAAGGGATGCAGGGAGTGTAGCAAGGATGCAGGGAGTGTAGCAAGGATGCAGGGAGTGTAGCAAGGATGCAGGGAGTGTAGCAAGGATGCAGGGAGTGTAGCATTCATGCAGGGTAGATTCATGGGAGTGTAGCATTCAAAGAAAAGGCCAGTAACCCCAGAAAAGAACTTGGTACCTGCAGTGTTAATGGAAGGGATTCCCCTTCCAAACACTAGCATACTACTCCACCTTCTCCCCTCCTCCCGTCCTCCACACATCAACAACTCTTCAATAAATGTAAGTGACATGTTATTGTTCAATATTTACATGTGTATTTAGGTATTCTTTATTAAATTCTTTATTATTTAATGTCAAAAAGTTCTAAAAAATATTTTATTTAACTACTTTTGGAAGTCTTGGACGGATTAAATTTATTTCCATTATTTCTTATGGGGAAAATTGATTCGAGTAACGATTGTTTCGCCTTAAGATATGCCCTCTCTGACGGATTAATATCGTAAGTCGAGGTACCACTGTAAATGTTTGCTACTTGAGAAAAATATTTTGCGAAAAAACGTTCGTTACACGATTTGTTCGCTATATGGAGTGTTCGTTAGTCGGGGTTCCACTGTACCTGAAATCTTGCATGTTTATGAGACAGAAAAAAAGACACCAGCAATCCTACCATCCTGTAAAACAATTACAGGCTTTCGTTTTACACTCACTTGGCAGGACAGTAGTACCTCCTTGGGCGGTTGCTGTCTACCAACTTACTACCTATGATATATATATATATATATATATATATATATATATATATATATATATATATATACATATACAGTGGACCCTCGGAGTTCGTACTGCTCCAAACTAGAACAATTATGTAAGTGTATGTTTGTAAGTGCTTTGTAAGTGTATTTTTGGGGGTCTAAAAGGACTAATCTAATTTACATTATTCCTTATGGGAACAAATTCGTTCGGTAACGGCACTTGTGCAGCATTCTGGAATGAATTAATGACGAACTCCAGGGGTCCACTGTATACACACACACACAGTGGAACCCCAAGTTCCGGCCGTAGTCTGTTCCAGGAGCTAGGCTTATACTCGAAGCGGCCGAAAGTCGAAGCAATATTTCCCATAAGAAATAATGTAAATACAATTAATCCGTTCCACCCAAAAATATTCACCAAAAATTCATTTTTTTATAGAATAATTATGTCTGCTGATCTGTCTTTTAAAGACCATAACAAGACAAAGATCTCAACAGCCAGGAATATGACGGGGTGGGTATTGAGAACTTTCAAAACAAGGGAAATAATGCCGATGGTGACACTTCAAATCGCTAGTGCTCCCTCACTTAGAATACTGCTCTGTGCTGACGGCCCCGTTCAGGGCAGGAGAAATATCAGAACTGGAACAAATTCAGAGATCGTTTACGGCTCACATTGAGCCAATGAAACATCTAAATTATTGGGAACACCTTCAAGTCTTGAACATGTACTCATTGGAGCGGAGGAGAGAGAGATACATGATAATATATACCTGGAAAGTACTTGAGGGCCTGGGCCCAAATCTGCACACTGCCATAACAACATACTGGAGTGAGAGATATGGGAGGAAGTGTAAAATAAACCCAGTGAGGAGCAGAGGTGCGGTGGGGACAATACGGGTGCACTGTATTAACATCCGGGGTCCCAGACTATTCAACATCTTACCAGAAGATATCCGAAACATGGCTGGAACCAGTGTAGAAGCCTTCAAGAGGAAACTGGACAAGTATCTTCACCGGGTGCCAGATCAACCAGGCTGTGATGGATATGTGGGGCAGCAGGTCTCCAGCAGCAACAGCCTGGTTGACCAGGCAAGCACCAGACGAGCCTGGCCCATGGCCGGGCTCAGAGAGTAGATAAACTCTCGAAACTCCTCAAAGGTATATCAAAGGTATAGTTTTACATACAGAAAACAATGAGAAATAAATATAAAGCACTAATTTTAATGGATAAATGAACATTTAAATAAGTTTTACCTTTATTGAAGACTCTTGTTGGCGTATGAGAGAGGCAGGACAAGATAGTCCTTCAATATGACACTAATATAAACTCAACGGCTTATTTATCTAACACAATTCATTAAAATATGTCATATGTCTTTCTCCCTAACCGACGAGTGTTGCTGTGTTTGTTGTTGGGTGTATAAGGGCCACTGAAAGATAAGCCTTACATAGTGGTGGTGATGGCCGCCAGAGACGGCGGTGTTGTCAGTCGCCCTATATAACCCCCTATAACAACATTGGAGGAGTCAGTTTCGTGCTGTCCTTTTCCTATCGATTAATCGTTTAACTTACTTGCTACACTTAATGCTACACTTTATCGCTGGCTGTTGCTATAGCCTTTATCGACTTGTGCTGCTTTAGTATCGTACATATCGTAGAATCACTGAAGAAGGCACATTCTCCCCTCTCTTTTCCTCCTCCGCTTTGGTACTTTGCTACAATTTCTTTCTTCAATTCTGTTGTGTTTGTCACTTTCTTCACCAAAGGGCTGCTGCTATAAAGTTTCTTTGAGCCCATGGTGGCTTATTTCACAGTCACAATAAACAAGCACTAAACAATGAATTTATTGTGAAGTGTTTGGCTGAGCACGCAGGGTAATGTTCACTCATGGATAAACAAAGCTAGACAGGCTCATGACGCCTGCACAGGGAGGCGGAGAGGTCTGGTACACGGGCCGAAACTGGGCAACGGCCGAAAGTCGGGACAAAATTAGGCCGAAAAAAGAAAAAGCGGTCGATACTCGGGATGGCTGAAATTCGGGGTTCCACTGTATATATAAATAATTGTGTGTATGTGTAATACAATCGCAAACAGGCTATCAAGCCACATGGGGATTTTAATCTTTAGCACTAGATCTTTTGCACTTGTGCATCGTCAGGAGCTACACACGCACGCGTGCGTGCGAGAGAGAGAGAGAGAGAGAGAGAGAGAGAGAGAAAAAGAGAGAAAAAAAGAGAGAAAGAGAGAGAGAGAGAAAAAGGGAAAGAAAGAGGCAGGCAGACAGGTAAGGCTTAACAATTACATCACTGCGTCAGAGGGTAGGGGTATTGAAAACTCGCTTCCTCCTACCAGGTAGGTAATTTTTATTGTATCACTTAGCTTTTGGTCTTGAAACACTTTTTTACTTCTAAGATAAACATTACTTTGTTCCATTATACTAAACATTGAAGTTACATCACACAGTACTTGGGACTGAATAATTAGCTATTGCAGCCCTACTTTTAACAGCATGTAGCCATGCACATATCATTACAGGTTCATTGCACATATCTTTATTACGTAAGGACTCTCTTAAAGAGCTGTGGGCAAGATGTGTGGGTGTCTAAGTAAAAGTTATGCTGGGGTGACCTTGAACATTGCTGAGGTGAGGGTGATGGTGAACAGTGTGTGTTGTGGAGGAAGTTATTAGTGTGAGTCTGAACAGGCCTTGTGCCTGTAGGTAGTAAAAGTGAAAAAAAAAAACTCAAGAAGATCGTCAAATAGAACGAAAGGTACATTTTGAAAGACTTGGAAATAATTATGTCAGCTGATCTTTCAAAGAACACAGTAAGACCACGGTCATGACAGTCAGGAAGATCATGGGGTGTTTGGGAACTTTCAAAACATGGGAATTAATGCAAATGGTGACACTTTTCAAATTGTTTGTGTTCTCTCATTTGGAATATTGCTTAATCTTGACAGCCCCGTATAGGGCAGGAAAAATATCAAAGCTGGAACAGATAGAGATTGTTTACAGTCCGCATAGAGCTAATAAAGCATTTAAATTACTGGGAACGCCTTAGTCTTAAATATGTACTTGTGCAGCGGAGGAGGGAAAGATACAGGATAATATATAGTACCTGGAAAGTACTTGAGGGCCTTGTCCCAAACAAACACTCTGCCATAACAACATACTGGAGTGAAAGATATGGGAGGAAGTGCAGAATAAATCCAGACTTTTCCACATCTTACCAGAAGATATCGGAAACACTGCTGGTGCAAATGTAGACGTCTTCAAGAGGAAACTGGACAAGTATCTTCAATTGCCAGATCATCCAGGCTGTGATGGATATGTAGGTCAGCAGGCCACCAGCAGCAACATACTGGTTGACCAGGCAAACACCAGACGAGCCTGGACCAAGGCTTATCGCTGGGGGTAGAAAAGATCTCGGAACTCATCAAAGGTAAAGGGAAGGGTGTTGCAGTATGGGGAGAGGGTGATGGTAAGGAGGTTAGGTGTGTTGGTGTGGGAAATGGTTGCAAGTGAACAAGGATGGTATTGAAGGAGATGAGCTAGTTGAGTGCACAAGGGATAGATGCCACAGTTATTGTGGCTGTTGAGTGGCAGGTTAAAGCTCAGACTGGCGTTGTTCTCATAGTCCTGGTGGCTCCAGTCTCGTGTCGCCTATCCTCACTTTCACTATGTCCAGCAGATGAATTATGATTGTCATTGATGCCCCTCCCGTCATCATCTCATTGTTTAATACAACATTGCTCTTACGATTGGACCTGGAAAGTATGATATAGGGTATAAGCTAATTTTGATGGTATCGGTATTGTATCGGCCTAATATTTAGTATCGGTATTTTTATCGGTGAGTATCGGCTATTTTTTTATGGTACCGGTGAAGATTAAGACACATGTGCAACAGTTGGGTATCTTTATTAATGAAGCGTTTCGCCTACACAGGTAGGCTTCTTCAGTCAAATACAACATCTTCGAGATATTCCACCTCACCTCCGTTCTCATGCTTCATCTTCATATCGTTTCATAATATGGAGCTGAACTCTGGAAATAAAAGGTATAAAATACCGACACAATGGAAAAATAAACACATAAGCAGTATAATGTGATCCTTTATTGACAACGTTTCGCCCACGCAGTGGGCTTTATCGAGTCTCACAGATCTACCTGGAAAAAGAGTAACATGAATATTTATAAGATTTAGTCAGGTGGAGAATGCTGCATGTGACAGTCTTCAAAGTAGTGTGATAGTTTAAAACCTTGTGTGACTTAAAGGACCTTTGGTGTTCCATTCTTGAGTTCTATGTGGAATAGCGTTGAAGAAGTTTCTTGGCAATAGGTTCAGCTATGTTGTAGAAGCCGTTGTTCTGGTTGAAGTTGTTGGATATACAGATAAGTGATGATTCCAGGATTATTCGGTATTGAGTGTTGTCTTCTCTGGCGATGAGTCTTGCGTTTCTGTAGTTGATTAAATGGTTGTGTAAATTTCGGTGTTGAACACAGACATTTCTTGAGTCGTCAGATCTGCCTGCGTACTGGTGTTCTGAAATGCGTGTTTGGAGGTCTCTGGGTGTTTCGCCGACGTATAATTTGCTGAACTCTTCTCGAAGCTCAGGGACTGACCACCTCAAATACTTTTTCTCCAAGGTTAATGGACTAATTACACCTTTATTTAATTTCTATTGCTCCCTTTATATTTGAAGAAGCTTACTGTGTAGGCGAAAAGTTTCATCAATAAAGATACCCAACTGTTGCACAACCAGTATTTTATACCATTTTCAAAAACATAGTACCTGTATTGGTGGGTATTGGGTAATTTTGATGGAATCGGTATCAGCAAAATGTTTGGTATCGTCCCATCCCTATTATATACTATACATACATTTTCTTAGCCTCATTAGTTAGGACTCCAGATCAAGAATTTCATTCAGCTGTAGTGATAGTTTAATATAAGAAATAGATTACTGGTTTATACAGTATTTATCTGTGATTCTGTAATTACTTATTCAGTTATTTGTATGTTTAATGAATGCGTGCGGACGGGCGTGTCTGTCTGTAGTGCTGAATTTGCGTATAACTGTGATTTATTAATACAAAAATAGTAATCTCTCTTACTGCTGCAGTGACTGATGTTGTAAACAAGCGGTCTCGTTTGTGAGAATGTGTTGATGTTGCGGTGTGTGTACCAGCAAGTGCTGTAGGGAGGGTAGCAGCAGTGTTATGGTGTGTACCAGCAAGTGCTGTAGGGAGGGTAGCAGCAGTGTTATGGTGTGTACCAGCAAGTGCTGTAGGGAGGGTAGCAGCAGTGTTATGGTGTGTACCAGCAAGTGCTGTAGGGAGGGTAGCAGCAGTGTTATGGTGTGGACCAGCAAGTGCTGTAGGGAGGGTAGCAGCAGTGTTATGGTGTGTACCAGCAAGTGCTGTAGGGAGGGTAGCAGCAGTGTTATGGTGTGTACCAGCAAGTGCTGTAGGGAGGGTAGCAGCAGTGTTATGGTGTGGACCAGCAAGTGCTGTAGGGAGGGTAGCAGCAGTGTTATGGTGTGGACCAGCAAGTTCTGTAGGGAGGGTAGCAGCAGTGTTATGGTGTGGACCAGCAAGTGCTGTAGGGAGGGTAGCAGCAGTGTTATGGTGTGGACCAGCAAGTGCTGTAGGGAGGGTAGCAGCAGTGTTATGGTGTGGACCAGCAAGTGCTGTAGGGAGGGTAGCAGCAGTGTTATGGTGTGGACCAGCAAGTTCTGTAGGGAGGGTAGCTGCAGTGTTATGGTGTGTACCAGCAAGTTCTGTAGGGAGGGTAGCTGCAGTGTTATGGTGTGTACCAGCAAGTGCTGTAGGGAGGGTAGCAGCAGTGTTATGGTGTGGAACACCAAGTGCTGTAGGGAGGGTAGCAGCAGTGTTATGGTGTGAACCAGTATGTTCTGTAGGGAGGGTAGCAGCAGTGTTATGGTGTGTACCAGCAAGTTCTGTAGGGAGGGTAGCAGCAGTGTTATGGTGTGTACCAGCAAGTTCTGTAGGGAGGGTAGCAGCAGTGTTATGGTGTGGACCAGCAAGTTCTGTAGGGAGGGTAGCAGCAGTGTTATGGTGTGGACCAGCAAGTGCTGTAGGGAGGGTAGCAGCAGTGTTATGGTGTGTACCAGTATGTTCTGTAGGGAGGGTAGCAGCAGTGTTATGGTGTGGACCAGCAAGTGCTGTAGGGAGGGTAGCAGCAGTGTTATGGTGTGTACCAGCAAGTGTTGTAGGGAGGGTAGCAGCAGTGTTATGGTGTGTACTAGTAAGTTCTGTAGGGAGGGTAGCAGCAGTGTTATGGTGTGGACCAGCAAGTGTTGTAGGGAGGGTAGCAGCAGTGTTATGGTGTGTACCAGCAAGTGTTGTAGGGAGGGTAGCAGCAGTGTTATGGTGTGGACCAGCAAGTGCTGTAGGGAGGGTAGCAGCAGTGTTATGGTGTGTACCAGCAAGTGTTGTAGGGAGGGTAGCAGCAGTGTTATGGTGTGTACTAGTAAGTTCTGTAGGGAGGGTAGCAGCAGTGTTATGGTGTGGACCAGCAAGTGTTGTAGGGAGGGTAGCAGCAGTGTTATGGTGTGTACTAGTAAGTTCTGTAGGGAGGGTAGCAGCAGTGTTATGGTGTGGACCAGCAAGTGTTGTAGGGAGGGTAGCAGCAGTGTTATGGTGTGGACCAGCAAGTGTTGTAGGGAGGGTAGCAGCAGTGTTATGGTGTGTACCAGCAAGTGTTGTAGGGAGGGTAGCAGCAGTGTTATGGTGTGTACCAGCAAGTGTTGTAGGGAGGGTAGCAGCAGTGTTATGGTGTGTACCAGCAAGTGTTGTAGGGAGGGTAGCAGCAGTGTTATGGTGTGTACCAGCAAGTGTTGTAGGGAGGGTAGCAGCAGTGTTATGGTGTGTACCAGCAAGTGTTGTAGGGAGGGTAGCAGCAGTGTTATGGTGTGTACCAGCAAGTGTTGTAGGGAGGGTAGCAGCAGTGTTATGGTGTGTACCAGCAAGTGTTGTAGGGAGGGTAGCAGCAGTGTTATGGTGTGTACCAGCAAGTGCTGTAGGGAGGGTAGCAGCAGTGTTATGGTGTGGACCAGCAAGTGTTGTAGGGAGGGTAGCAGCAGTGTTATGGTGTGGACCGGCAAGTGCTGTAGGGAGGGTAGCAGGTAGTGTTATGGTGTGGACCGGCAAGTGCTGTTGGGAGGGGTAGCAACAGCAAGGTCAAGAACACTCCCTACAAGTTGGATTCTTATCCACTTTCACAATTTTGTCCAATTAGTAAGGCTGAGATCTGGTGCGCCACGTACGGTGGAAAGTGCATAGCTGGTGAGTCTGATCTTTGTTTTGGTGTGTACACGTGTTGTTTCACCTCAGACACATGTTTCCTGCTTTCTCTCATACCCCATAATTTGAAGTATGACTAGATGTGATAGCTGGTTGAGCAAGACCATAAACATAGGACACTGCTGTAGTTGGTGGAGCCTGTACTGTACGATCACTACTACTACTGTAGTTGGTGGAGCCTGTACTGTACCATCACTAATACTACTGTAGTTGGTGGAGCCTGTACTGTACCATCACTAATACTACTGTAGTTGGTGGAGCCTGTACTGTACGATCACTACTACTACTGTAGTTGGTGGAGCCAGTACTGTACCATCACTAATACTACTGTAGTTGGTGGAGCCTGTACTGTACCATCACTAATACTACTGTAGTTGGTGGAGCCTGTACTGTACCATCACTAATACTACTGTAGTTGGTGGAGCCTGTACTGTACCATCACTAATACTACTGTAGTTGGTGGAGCCTGTATTGTACCATCACTACTACTACTGTAGTTAGTGGAGCCTGTACTGTACCATCACTACTACTATAGTTGGTGGAGCCTGTACTGTACCATGACTACTACTGTAGTTAGTGCAGCCTGTACTGTACCATCACTACTACTACTGTAGTTGGTGGAGCCTGTACTGTACCATCACTACTACTGTAGTTAGTGGAGCCTGTACTGTACCATCACTACTACTGTAGTTAGTGGAGCATGTACTGTACCATCACTACTACTGTAGTTAGTGGAGCCTGTACTGTACCATCACTACTACTACTGTAGTTGGTGGAGCCTGTACTGTACCATCACTACTACTGTAGTTAGTGGAGCCTGTACTGTACCATCACTACTACTGTAGTTGGTGGAGCCTGTACTGTACCATCACTACTACTACTGTAGTTAGTGGAGCCTGTACTGTACCATCACTACTACTACTGTAGTTAGTGGAGCATGTACTGTACCATCACTACTACTGTAGTTAGTGGAGCCTGTACTGTACCATCACTACTACTACTGTAGTTGGTGGAGCCTGTACTGTACCATCACTACTACTGTAGTTAGTGGAGCCTGTACTGTACCATCACTACTACTGTAGTTGGTGGAGCCTGTACTGTACTATCACTACTACTACTGTAGTTAGTGGAGCCTGTACTGTACCATCACTACTACTGTAGTTAGTTGAGCCTGTACTGTACCATCACTACTACTACTGTAGTTGGTGGAGCCTGTACTGTACCATCACTACTACTACTGTAGTTAGTGGAGCCTGTACTGTACCATCACTACTACTACTGTAGTTAGTGGAGCATGTACTGTACCATCACTACTACTGTAGTTAGTGGAGCCTGTACTGTACCATCACTACTACTACTGTAGGTGGTGGAGCCTGTACTGTACCATCACTACTACTGTAGTTAGTGGAGCCTGTACTGTACCATCACTACTACTGTAGTTGGTGGAGCCTGTACTGTACTATCACTACTACTACTGTAGTTAGTGGAGCCTGTACTGTACCATCACTACTGTAGTTAGTTGAGCCTGTACTGTACCATCACTACTACTACTGTAGTTGGTGGAGCCTGTACTGTACCATCACTACTACTGTAGTTAGTGGAGCCTGTACTGTACCATCACTACTACTACTGTAGTTGGTGGAGCCTGTACTGTACCATCACTACTACTACTGTAGTTAGTGGAGCCTGTACTGTACCATCACTACTACTGTAGTTAGTGGAGCCTGTACTGTACCATCACTACTACTACTGTAGTTGGTGGAGCCTGTACTGTACCATCACTACTACTGTAGTTAGTGGAGCCTGTACTGTACCATCACTACTACTACTGTAGTTGGTGGAGCCTGTACTGTACCATCACTACTACTGTAGTTAGTGGAGCCTGTACTGTATCATCACTACTACTACTGTAGTTGGTGGAGCCTGTACTGTACCATCACTACTACTACTGTAGTTGGTGGAGCCTGTACTGTACCATCACTACTACTACTGTAGTTAGTGGAGCCTGTACTGTACCATCACTACTACTACTGTAGTTAGTGGAGCCTGTACTGTACCATCACTACTACTACTGTAGTTAGTGGAGCCTGTACTGTACCATCACTACTACTACTGTAGTTGGTGGAGCCTGTACTGTACCATCACTACTACTACTGTAGTTGGTGGAGCCTGTACTGTACCATCACTACTACTACTGTAGTTGGTGGAGCCTGTACTGTACCATCACTACTACTACTGTAGTTGGTGGAGCCTGTACTGTACCATCACTACTACTACTGTAGTTAGTGGAGCCTGTACTGTACCATCACTACTACTACTGTAGTTAGTGGAGCCTGTACTGTACCATCACTACTACTACTGTAGTTGGTGGAGCCTGTACTGTACCATCACCGCTACTAATGCTGCCAGCATATTTCAGTTTAAGTAAAGATGTTCTGATTGGTAATTTGTATTGTAATTGATGTCTTGATCAACCAGTCTGTTGTTAGTAACTGCAACACGTACCATAACATCCAACAAAATTCGGTAGGAAGCCTCTGTCATACTTATGATGAAACCATACCACGGGCGGGGCTTGAACTCGCGGTTAGCGAGTCGTAAAACTCCAGACCGACGCGTTAGCCACTGGGTCAGCTGGCTACAATAAGATTCATCCAACTAAGTATATTTATACACAATAAGAAGATTAACGCGTCGGTCTGGAGTTTTACGACTCACTAACCGCGAGTTCAAGCTCCACCCTTTTTATGGTTTGTTTGCAATTGTGTGTCATTACGATTTCGTGAGTCATACTTATGTCTTGATGAACCAGGTTGTTGCTGGCAGCCCGCAGCAAAGTGTTAGAGAGGGTGTGTGACAGTGATGAGTTAGCAAGGATGGTAGGTGTTGAAGATTGGTATTGTTGTCTGTCTGTAGCTACTGGAACAGAGCTAAGCACCGTGTTTACCCTCTTAAGCATTTAATGTATCATTATGAAAATTGTATTAATGTTGGTAGAATTACCGACAATATGTTGGGTAAAAGGACACAAGTGCAACTAATGTGACATTTTACTGTGGCAACGTTTCGCTCTCCATGAGCTTTATCAAGCAACGCCTTAATAAAGCTCCTGGAGAGCGAAACGTTGCCACAGTAAAATGTCACATTAGTTGCACTTGTGTCATTTTATCCAACATTATGAAAATTGTATACAATACCAACAGATTAAGAAGTAAGACACATGTGCAGTAATGTTATAGCAGACAATGGAGCTGAACTATTCTCCAGGCTAAGGGACTGACAACCTCAAAAAACTACTTCCACTAGATTGATGGACTGATCACATCATCTTAGCCTCGCCACTGTGTCTGCTGTCTTAACATTTTTAGTCTTCTCTATATTATATTTGTTGTAGATAAATGGTTCAGAGAACCGACAAGTTGATAAATTAGACTCATATGCAACACTTGGGTATCTTTATTGAGGATTATATTGTATTTGTTTTTTTATTATTGAAATGTAGTGGCGTTTGTTTTACCTCTCTATGGGAGAAGCTGGCTAGAAACTAGAAAAAGAAAGATCGTGTTGAATGTATGTGGAAGTACTAAGTTTGCGTAGAACAGATGTGGTAGTTGTGAAAGATGTTTGGGCGTGTCGGGAAGTGGTAGGTGGGTGGGGTGTAGGAGTGCTAGGTTAATATAAGAACATCAAAATGGACGAGCACTGCAGTAGGCCTACTGGCGCATTCATCTGCACTACTGGCCCATGCTAGGCATGCGCAGCTCACACCCACTCATGTACTTGTCCAACATGTTTTTAAAGCTACCCAAGGTTCTTCCTTCAGTGACGCTACTTGGGAATTTGTTCCAATCATCCACAAACTCTTATTACCAAACTAATGCTTTCTTATATCCTTTGTAAACATTTTTTTTCAGCTTGAACTCCTTGCTGCGAGTCATGTCTTGGTTATATATTTTCAGCAAGTTTTTTATATTCTCCATTTATTCTGTCTTCAATTTGTACAATTCAATTTTACCCATTATAATTCGACGCCTTTCCATGGAGTGCCTATTCAGTGCCTTCGGTCTATCCTCGTAGGAAAGATTTCTGATACACGGGACCAGTCTCGTCGTTCTTCACTATGTTTTCCAGCACATTTATGTTCATGTGTAGTATGGGGATCAGAACCGTGTAGCATAATGTAAATGCTGCCTTACCAAGGATATATAAAGTTTAAGTATAACCTCAGGGTTTGTATTATTTATACTTCTTGAAATGAAGCCAAGAATTCTATTAGCTTATTGCGAACACTTAGGCATTGTTGTCTTGGCTTTACATTACTAGTAACCAGAACTCCTAATTCTTTTTCGTATTTAGAGTGACTGAGATCTGCATTATTTAGTTTCTTGTCCAAGTGAGATGTGGGATACTAGGTGTGGGGTGATGGTAGATGGGTGGAGCAGTGGTAGGTGTGTAGATTAATGCTATACAATACCGACAAGATAAGAATTAGACACAGCAACATCTGGGGATCTTTAATGTAGATGTTTCGCCATCCAGCGGCTTTATCAATACAAATTCAAGGACATAATTGGAAGACAGTAGAACTATATACAAAAGATGAGGTAATCAGTCCCTCAGTCTTGGAGTTGTGAAGAGCACTTGCGATGCTCTTCACAACAACTCTAAGACTGACGGACTGATTACCTCATCTTTTGTATATAGTTCTTCTGTCTTCCAATCATGTCCTTGAATTTGTACTGATAAAGCCACTGGATGGCGAAACATCTACATTAGACACATGATCAACATCTACCCAGATGTTGATCATGCGTCTAATTTTTATAGTGGTAGGTGTGAATGAAGAGAGGAGATAAGGAATGGTGATGAGCGTCCGGTGGGGAGATAGACCATTGCGCGCGCACACTGCTTTGCTATCTGGCCTTTCCTGTACACCCCATGTACTAGGTGTAATAAATGCTTTTGAAAATCGACAAGTTGAAGATTAAGACACTTATGCAACATATGGGAATCTTTATTAAGGAAACTTTTCGCCATACAGTGGCTTCATCAGTCCAATACAAAGTAGAAATGGGTTAGGAGAGGAGTTTGAGGTAACACTGGTCAACAGCCAAAATGTTTCCGAGACCAGAGTAGCAATTTCCAACTAATTTTAGGTCACTGATAATGAATATCATGGTTAAAATTGTTTGTTAGCTCTACTTTTCAATATACACCTACGTGTCACAACAGGCTTGTGGAAGTGTGTTTCTTACCACACTCACAGTCTCACTGACCTTCATTATTGTTCCAGCAGTCATACAAGGTGGTTGTGCTCTCCAAGTTTATATTCTGAGGTGAAAGGTAAGTGATTTTCTTAGCCAAACATGGCGGATACACCAAGTACTGCTGCTTTCTATGTGAATGGGACAGCCGTGCAAGAGGTTGCCACTACATCAGGAGAGACTGGCCACCTCGTCAATCATTGGAGCCTGGGATGAAAAATGTTCAACATCCACATCTCATTGAACCAAACAAAATTTTGCTACCACCACTACACACAAAACTGGGGCTCATGAAAAACTTTGTAAAAGTTGTGGACAAATCCGGTCAGGGATTCAAGTATTTAACATGAGCAATGCTAAGAGAGGGAATCTTCAGTGATCCTCAGATTCGAGAGCTTAAAGATGGTGACTTTTGAATTAGACCTTCATTTGGAGGAGCTAGTTGCTTGGGAAGCATTCAAGTTAGTGGCGAAGGGATTTCTCGGAAACAGAAGGGAAGGCAACTATGAAGATTTAGGGAAAAACCTCATCAAGGCTTTCAAGAGATGATTCCTCAGCCCACTATAAGCATCAAGCAAAAAGGCAGAGAGTAGGTACGGATTAGAGTTTAAAACATACTGACACATATTGTACGTTTTAATAAAATAATCAAATATTACATGTCTCGTATCTTTAAACCTATAGCTAATAAGCATTTTTCAAGGTGATATTTGGATTCAGGACATGAAAATAAATAAGAATTAACTAATCTCATTTAAGAAGCATACAACTTTTCAAAACTTGTTGACCCGTGTAATCAGTCCCTCAGCCTGGAATGTGTTCAGTCCATCACTGTTGTAGAAAGAGTGATGGACTGAACACATCATGCAGCTTCAACTCACCTGACTGCAGTATATAAGCCACCTCGCGCATATGCTGTACATTTCTCAAGATTGATGGATTGAAAACGTCTACTCCAAGCTGAGGGACTGATTAGTTCAAACTCCACCGTTCTTTTCTGTATTGAACTGAAGAAGTCACTCCCTGTATAAACCTTGGTAATTGATACCGACACTGAAGCGTTTTCTAATAAATGTCCAAGTGTTTGCCCACGTGTCTTGACACCAACAAGTAAAAATACTAGTAATACAATGTAATAATATTAAATTATTGTTGCGAGTTCTTGTCTGGTGTACTGAAAGTACGTTTAGCATGAATGGGTAATAATTAATACAAACGTGAGAGACAAGTTTCTCATGCTGAACTATGTATTATATTATACATATACCGTATAAGGAGTTGCATGTATATGAGGTAATATAAAACATAATATGAATAAATGGTTTACAAAACCGACACGTTGATAAATGAGACTTTTGCAACATTTGGGTATTTTTATTCTGGAAACTATTTTCATCAATTTTTTTATTAAAAAAAATCATTAATTTATTTTAGTCATGTGCCTACGTAACATATAAGCATTAGGTATATAGCTTTTATTTTAAAATCTTTGATTTAATTTAAAAGTTTACATTTTTCAAGACATTTTAATTAAGATTTATAATTTGTGATCTGTAATAACTTTGGGTTCTATCAAGCATCATCGTTTCAAAGACTTAAAAAATTTCCACCCACCATGTTTGTGTATTTTTCAAACTTTTACGAGAGAGAGAGAATGAAAGTGAAGATATTGTCGGGTATGAACTGGTATAAAAACGCGTTTATAAATCACTGAACGAGCGGGCATAGAACCTATAACAAACGAATTTTTAAACTATACCATGTCAGTAGTGGCATAGTCCACTGGATCACGCTGGCTTAACAAGATTCATCTAGTTCGGTATATTTCTGTACACCATAGGTAGGTTAGCTTTGGTGCCACTGACCACAAAAGCAGTTTTTTTTTTTTTTACAACAGTGTTTTGCAGTCGTGTTACTACGATTTCTGAGTCATGCTCAGGAAGGCTTGAAACGGTAACAAGTTTAGTTGTTTGCTTTTGCAGGCAACACATCATAACCATCTATTGTTTAGAAGTTTTTCTGTGCATTCCTTGTGTATTCGTTACCCGTTTAATGTCATAGAAACGCAACAGTTGAAAGCTATGAAGAGACCATTGTTGCTCTCTGAATTATTGATACGGTTTATAGTCAGCCATTTCAGCATTCCCTGCTTCAACTGTCAGTTCTAGGGATCCTAGACTTGGCTCCATAGAGCTCGCTTATTTCCACAGTGATTATGCATCATCACGGGCCAATTTAAATGGCAGCGACTGTATCCTCAACTGCTGCTTGTCCATGGTGCACCAACGGAAATAATCTATTAAGCCAGAACCCCCAACTGTTGGGCTGCCATGAGTGTGCCACTCTTATCAGACTCACGTACTGTCTCTTGGAAGGCCTCTAACTCATTCTAACCAAGAACGTGATTCGTTTAATTTTTACTTTATATCCCACTAACTAGGCTGTTGGCATTCATGTGATCCATTGGGTTTCCACATAAATGGTCGGGTCTTTTTCCATACAACTTCTCATTATTAAAAATTTCTCTCCACTATTGTAGGCACATAATGTGTCCTCGAATAATAACAGAGGTAACGTTTGAGGGTAATAGTTGTCAGTGAGGTTATTGTTAGATGGACTTGGGAATGGTTACCAGTAGTCGCGTCCGGAGGTCACCGCTCCTGCAGCCCGGTCCAAGACCAGTCGTCCTTGTTGCTGGCCTTCATCCCAACGTATGCACCACAGCCGGCTGACCAGGAAGTGATTTGAGGATACCATCAAAATTAAGAGAGACCTACCAGTACCGGTACCCTCAAAATTATTGGATATCCACCAATACCTATACTATCAAAATTACCTTATCCGCCGATACCGATACTATCAAAATTAACCAATATCGATACTTTGGCACATCCTGGATGAAATAGTTCTGGTAAGTAAATTTGTCTGTGGTAATAAATGGACTAATGCTCAGGTGCCTAAGCTGACCCATCCCATTCATTACCTTTAACTCCCCCTTCCATTTTATCCTCTCTTCCTCCCATGTTCTACCCTCTTCCTCATCTCTGTTTCTACTTTTTTCCCTTTTACGTTGCCCTTATCCATTTCTTTTTTTCACCTGTCACTTTCCCTCAGTTCCCCACTAAACTTCACGGTATAACCTCTCACTGGGGAAACATCTTGTTCTCTTGCCATTACTTTTGTGTCAAGGCATAGTGGAACTCTTAGTGTGCGACCCTTCTCCCGCTGCAACCCATCTCGCACTATGTCTGACACGTGTTTCACACTTTTGATTTTAATTTGCTTAGTTAAGAGTAAATGTTTTTATAGGTTCATGTAATGTAATCTTAAATATTTGTTTGTGTGCAATAAACGTTCAGAAATTAACGCTGGGAGTTTCGTAAGAAAATGGGTTATAAAATGAGGATAGGTTGCTTAATGAGTGTGGCTCTTGCCGCCATGAAGGCGTAGATAGGCAAGCGTGTATGGTGCCATATGGGACGCTTCTCCGGAGGCTATTATGTACTACGCCTCCTTTCCTTCAAGCAAGGTCACCTGCGGTTGGTGATGAGACTCGTGAATTGTACTTGGTTGACGACTCTCTCAGGCACATTAAATGGGCGAGAAGCCCAGCATTTTCTCAAGTCGAATGGCTCGGCTATATCTTCATTCTCTAAAATCTCATGACCCCAACGGGTTTGGTGTTGGGTTCTACACCTCCCCAGGATCTTTACGGCCGCCAGAATTTATCTTAAGATTATTTTAGTGAATTTGTTAGCGAAATGTAGTGCTGAGTGGGTTCTTATGCACCTCACTACATTAATGAGGGCCTTGTACAACCTGGGTAAGGATGCTTCCAATTGCCTTGGGTCTACTTTTATTTATTGCGACGCTATACATGCATAGTAATTGGTGGTTGTTTTGACTGGTTCCGCTAGGAAGTGCTGGGGCTACGGAAACCAACCTCATAATTACTGTACTCGTAAGGAATGTAATTGTACAGAGGCAACACATAATATGGAGGAGTTGGCAGACTTGGAATTGACCGCTGCCTGGTTGAGTTGCCAACTACAAAAGGTTCAAATAGTGTGGCCCAGCATTTAAGAGTCTCTCTCTCTCTCTCTCTCTCTATCTATCTATCTCTCTATCTCTCTCTATCTCTCTCTATCTCTCTCTCTCTCTCTCTCTCTCTCTCTCTCTGTCTCTCTGTCTCTGTCTCTCTCTGTCTCTCTCTGTCTCTCTCTCTGTCTCTCTCTCTCTGTCTCTCTCTCTCTGTCTCTCTCTCTCTGTCTCTCTGTCTCTCTCTCTCTCTCTCTCTCTCTGTCTCTCTCTCTCTGTCTCTCTGTCTCTCTCTCTGTCTCTCTCTCTCTCTCTGTCTCTCTCTCTCTAAGTTCTTAACACACATCCATCTTATTCGAACCCATATTTATCATTAAGTTTATTTGTTTTTCAGATCTTCTAAATATTTCCAGTATACATTAGTTTATATTGTGGCTAATGCATATAAACATTTATACAAATATTTGTAGCATATTGTACATTGGTCCCATAATTATTACCTAGTGTTTTAGTGGAAACATTAACCGGTCATCTGATGCGATGGGGAGAAACCAGGCTCGTATTTGGAGACTGAATTGCAGAAAAGGCGCCGCCATGAGGCATCGTTGATCGTCTTTTCTAACACTAGTCCAGAAAGTTAGTACTTTCAACATTCCAGCAGCCTAGTGCTACCACAGGCAAGACGGCTAACGCATCTTTGACCTGACGCTTCCTGCGCTTGACTTCTCTTCCCCTGTATTGGATTTAGGAAGCTCCCAGGAGCAAAGTGTTTACATGCGTGGGTGTCCTATACACAGTGCTACATAGGCAATTCCCAAATTTTGTTTCCTTGTGCTAGGTAGAGACAGTCTCCTCTGGTCGACTTTAAAATTTCAACAGTGGTGTATCCTACTTAAAAGGTTGGAATATTTAATGGAGTGTGTAGACGTCATTTTGCGACTTTTAATCTCGAAGTGGTATAGTATTATTGTACCTTGTTGTGTTATTTTGCCTTAATGCTGGTGAGGGCTCTTGATCCAAGGAACTGGGCTCATTTTTCCCCATGCTTGGATAGAGTTTGAATTCCTCCCTTTCCACAGATGCTATACGACCCCTATGGGCTTAACATTTTTGTCTAATTAAAATATAACAGTTGTGAACAACATCAGTCTTCGTTGGATTCTGTGCAATAAATGGAAAATGAATCTTCACGTCAGCTTTAAACTTTTAGTGCTGATTTTTGTTTTCCTCAAAGGAAACAGTCTCCTGATGTTAGGTTGTGTAAGTTACAATGTGTCCGTTTTATTAATCAAATTAGTTTCTGCGAAATAATTGGAAGGTGTGTTATTTAATCAGAAATAAGTCGTCTGTGTTTGACTATATTTGGTTATCGTAGGTTAAAAAAACTGTTCTTTGATTTGCCTATAACAGCCGAGAGCCCTCAAGACCATTGTTAAAAAAAAATACTACTTATTTACTGTTCTTTCTTAAAAGCTCGTCAGCCTTCCTAAGAGAAATGTTTGGATTGATTTTGGACTGCAGGTCCAAGTTTGATTTTTTTTGGAAGAAATTGGAAAAAACTAAATAATGCCTTTTATGAGATAATTTCCGAGTGTCGCATCCTCTTAGCTTCAACCGTCTAATATTGCAACTTATGAGCGGCATCCAGGTTAATATGCTTGTGTATCTTTGGATATTGATCTCTTTAAAAGGTTTGAATTAGAATTGGGCTATGAATGTCCTCATTTATTATTTTTAATGAAATTTAGATAATTTTAATGAGTTGTGAATGCTTTTTCTGATTGCCTTCAAATCTGCATTGCTAATATTTAACTGCATTCTGAACTTATTCAACAATGGGCAATATTCCAATCACGTGTATTGAGGTACAGGGGACTGGAGTTATGCAAGACGGGGATACCTTCCTGGGATTACGCAGCCACCGCAATAAATCTATTTGATTTTTCTTTGTCTTTTGATCATAAAATATGACATATATCTTACAAATTTCTTTCCTGTATTTCTTGTTAGTTTCTCGTGGTGATGACAGTTGTTAGTTTTGATGACAGTTGATGCTCAGTGTTGGTGGTGATAGTTGTTAGTTTTGATGACAGTTGATGCTCAGTGTTGGTGGTGGTGATAGTTGTTACTCAGTGTTGGTGGTGATTGTTACTCAGTGTTGGTGGTGATAGTTGTTAGTTTTGATGACAGTTGATGCTCAGTGTTGGTGGTGGTGATAGTTGTTACTCAAGTGTTGGTGGTGATAGTTTTGATGACAGTTGATGCTCAGTGTTGGGGGTGGTGATAGTTGTTACTTAGTGTTGTTGGTGGTGATAGTTGTTACTCAGTGTTGGTGGTGATTGTTACTCATTGTTGGTGGTGATAGTTGTTACTCAGTGTTGGTGGTGATAGTTGTTACTCAGTGTTGGTGGTGATAGTTGTTACTCAGTGTTGGTGGTGATAGTTGTTACTCAGTGTTGGTGGTGGTAATAGTTGTTACTCAGTGTTGGTGATAGTTGTTACTCAGTGTTGGTGGTGGTGATAGTTGTTACTCAGTGTTGGTGGTGATAGTTGTTACTCAGTGTTGGTGGTGATTGTTACTCATTGTTGGTGGTGATAGTTGCTACTTAGTGTTGGCGGTGATAGTTGTTACTCAGTGTTGGCGGTGATAGTTGTTACTCAGTGTTGGTGGTGATAGTTGTTGCTCAGTATTGGTGGTGGTGATAGTTACTCATTGTTGGTGGTGATGATAGTTACTCATTGTTGATGGTGATGATAGTTGTTACTCGTGTTGGTGGTGATGACGGTTGTTACTCATTGTTGGTGGTGGTTGATGGTGACGGTTGTTACTCATTGTTGGTGGTGGTTGATGGTGATAGTTGTTACTCATTGTTGGTGGTGATAGTTGTTACTCATTGTTGGTGGTGATAGTTGTTACTCAGTGTTGGTGGTGATAGCTGTTACTTAATGTTGGTGGTGATAGTTGTTACTCAAGTGTTTGTGGTGATAGTTGTTACTTAATGTTGGTGGTGATAGTTGTTACTCATTGTTGGTGGTGGTGATAGTTGTTACTCATTGTTGGTGGTGGTGATAGTTGTTACTCATTGTTGGTGGTGATAGTTGTTACTCATTGTTGGTGGTGATAGTTGTTACTCAGTGTTGGTGGTCATAGTGTTGGTGGTGATGATAGTTGTTAGTCAGTGTTGGTGGTGATGACAGTTGTTACTCAGTGTTGGAGATGATAGTTATTCATTGTTGGTGATGATAGGTGTTACTCAGTGTTGGTGGGGATAGTTGTTACTCAGTGTTGGTGGGGATAGTTGTTACTCAGTTTTGGTGGTGATAGTTATTCATTGGTGGTGACAATTGTTACTCGGTATTGATGGTGGTGACAGTTGTTACTTAGTGGTGGTGGCAGTTGTTATTCAGTGTTGATGGTGATAATAGTTACTCAGTGGTGGTGACAGTTGTTACTCAGTGGTGATAGTTGTTACTCAGTGGTGATAGTTGTTACTCAGTGTTGGTGGTGATAGTTGTTACTCAGTGTTGGTGGTGATAGTTGTTACTCAGTGTTGGTGGTGATAGTTGTTACTCAGTGTTGGTGGTGATAGTTGTTACTCAGTGTTGGTGGTGATAGTTGTTACTCAGTGTTGGTGGTGATAGTTGTTACTCAGTGTTGGTGGTGATAGTTGTTACTCAGTGTTGGTGGTGATAGTTGTTACTCAGTGTTGGTGGTGATAGTTGTTACTCAGTGTTGGTGGTGATAGTTGTTACTCAGTGTTGGTGGTGATAGTTGTTACTCAGTGTTGGTGGTGATAGTTGTTACTCAGTGTTGGTGGTGATAGTTGTTACTCAGTGGTGGTGACAGCTGTTACTTAGTGTTGGTGGTGATCAGGAGGAGAGATCAATATTACTCTTCTTTCCCCACCATTTCCTGCCCGCCGTAAAGTGCACTTGTAATTCTGGGGAGCAGCCGTGAGGCAATCAATAGTGTGAGGGGGGCGTATGGAAGGGATGGGGCTGACAGGAGGAGAGGGGGGCCAGAGTCTTAACAGCCGTCAGGTGGGATACTGCTAACACTACTGAACAATTGTCTTTGCAGGTGTTTGGTGGTAATGGAGTCAGTAATGTATTGCTGACACTAAACAAACGAGTTTCAACAACAATCAGGTGTTAGTAGTCAGTGGTGTACTGCTGACGCTGTTGAACAAGTATCAGCTGTCAGGTTGTCACTGGTGTATTACTGGCAATATTGAACAAGAGTCTTAACAGCTGTCGGGTTTTAGTGGAGTTAGTGGTGTACTGCTGACTAGAACTCTTGAACAAAAGACGTTATAGAGCAAGCTTTTGTTAGGACAACAAAAGTTTTAACTTTACAGGGCTCTTAACAGCGAAACGTTGTCTCGGTATAAGATTGCCGTGCAGCGTGTACTTTGTTCCGGTGGTACTAGTTAGGTCTGGTAATAGTCTCGGGAAACATCGCCTCCGCGGCCCGGTCTCAGACGATGATTCATAAGTAGAAGTTTGAAAGTGGTATGGGATTTAAGTCATTGTGGTGGTATGGGAGTTTAGGTTATTGTGGAGAAGTCTGTGTAATATCAGTATGTTGTTTTAGCTATTACAAGTGTGTGTAGTGGCGAAGTGTAGATAATGATGTTATGGTTAATGAGAGAGTCTGGCGATTATTAATTGTTAATGGAGCTCTGGTTAGTGGTGTGGGGAAAGTTTGTGGAGCAGTCGGGTGTAAGTGGAGTGCTGACGTCAGTGGAGCAGTCAGATGTAAGTGGAGTGTTGACGTCAGTAGAGCATTTAGGTGCAAGTGTGGGGTTACCATCAGTGAAAAGGGGATGGGAGGATACCAAAATTTTTGCAAATACCGATACCATAAAAATTAACCGACACTCATATCTATGCTTTGGCACATCCCTGGTGTGAAGCAGTCAGGTGTAGATGATAGTATTAACGTTAGTATGAAACAGGCAGGTGTAGGTGAAGATAGTATTACGTTTAAAGTAGTCAGGTATAGGTGTATGAAGCAGTCAGGTGTAGGTGAAGATAGTATTAACATCAGCGTGAAGCAGTCAGGTGTAGGTGAAGATAGTATTAACATCACTGTGAAGCAATCGGGTGTAGGTGAAGATAGTATTAACGTCAGTGTGAAGCAGTCAGATGTAGTTGGTAATGTTGACGTCATTGTGGAACAGTTGGGTGCGCTGGTTCAGTTGGGTGTAAAAGTGTCTTCGGAGAAGGCAAGTGTAGGACCTGTGGTCACAGTAAATGTTGAGAGATGAGCAGAGCAACCTTGCCTCAGGTTGATCTGCTAGAGTAGAACAACTCTTGAAACAAGCCAGAGGTATGTCACAGCTGCTGGTGAGTGGGGCAGTGGTCGCGTGTTTAAAGATTTTTGTATGTATTTGTCACTTGTATCTTCAATATTTTTTATATATAAGAGGACTGAGGTTTGCTAATAAACCATGCCACATAGGTAGGACCTTGTCAACCAACCTTCCTGCTCATGCACTGTATTTACCTAACTTTTTTTTTTTTTTAAGATAAACACAATATTCAACAGCGCTTCTTGGGAGTTGGTTCGCTTATCTACAACTGTATTGCCAAACCTATTTTTTTTATCTTAATTTTCTAGTGTCCTTTTTTTTTTTAGTATGTACTGTCTCCGGTCTCCATTCCTTGACCTATTATCTTCTTGACTTAGCACATATGCTGGGATTGAATTCTAGCAGTCACATATTGATCCACGCCTGTAACTTGTCTTCATTTCGTAGTTTATCTCCATTCTCTGTCTTCTTATCAGTAAAGAGCAGCAGCGAACAATGACATAACTCTGGTATGTCGTTATATATATAATTTAAGAAATAGTGTGGTAGCCAGTACTGATTATTGGAGGGTAGGGAAACTTTCTTGAGCTCAGTCCTATAACACACTAATCTTTTACTCTCTATTCTCTACCTCATATGTTTATTGAAATTTGGAAGCTCTTTGTGACTCCTGCTTGATTTACTATCTTTGACAGCTGTAGATATTTTGGCGTTGATAAGTTACAAGGTGGTGGTTATGAGAGCTTGTAGACTTAACATCTTTGGAGTTATGAAGGCACTGTGCTTCAAGAACTGGTTTATGAGTAACAGTTGTGGGTGTGAAGGTAGCTGGTAAAGATCACTAGTTGAAGTGTGTGAAGGTTATAATGCTTCACCGTGTTTGAGACATTGAAACAGGAAACAGTGATTGCAACACTTTTAATAAGAGAATTCTTCCCTCACGGTGTATATACTGATAATTGCAAAATATTGTCTACCAAGATGATGGGGATTACGATACATTGGCTATGCATGACGGTGAATATGACAGTAATATATGCAGGAAATTGGTCATTAATGTCAGTATGATTATGATAATGTGTTAGGAAGGAATGTGCATGGTATTGCCAGCTTGCCTCCCCCACCACCGTGTCATGTATGTACGCTTAGTGTGTCTGGCGAGGCGTTAGCCGCACACCCTCACCTGGAGTGGCCCGTTTAGCTTGCAGCTTTAATATTGCAGGCTGGATGGCAACCCAGGGGTGATTGCTTCTGCGAGTTGCAGCAGCAGGTCGCTGCATAAGGTTAGGCGAGTATTTAGGCGTAGTTTCACGCAGTGAACTCGTTACAAAACAAGAGAAATAATGCTTGTCCGGGGTACAAGAGATATCAGTTTGAAAAGAAAGAAACCATACCACGGGTGGTGCTTGAACCCGCGGTTAGTGAGTCGTAAAACTCCAGACCGACGCGTTAGCCACTGAGCCAGCTGGCTCCAATAAGATTCATCCAACTAGGTATATTTATACACCATAGGAAGGTTAGCATAGGCACCACTATGACCACAAATGCAAGTTTTTACAGACGAATCTCCCGCCAGCATGGCCGTGATGAACTCTAGCTCAAGTCTCCTCAAAGCCGTCATCATCACTGACGAAATCGTAATGACACGATTGCAAACAAACCATACCACGGGCGGGGCTTGAACCCGCGGTTAGTGATTCGTAAAACTCCAGACCGACACGTTAGCCACTGAGCCAGCTGGCTACAATAAGATTCATCCAACTAAGTATGTGTATACCTTTGCATTTGTGGTCACAGTGGTGCCTATGTTAACCTTCCTATGGTGTATAAATATACCTAGTTAGATGAATCTTATTGGAGCCAGCTGGCCCAGTGGCTAGCGCGTCGGTCTCGAGTTTTATGACTCTCTGACTGCGGGTTCAAGCCCCGCCCGTGGTATGGTTTATTTGCAATCGTGTCATTACGATTTCTTGAGTCTTGAAAAGATAGAGATGGTTTACCTGCATATAACCAGTAAAGCAGAGCACTGGATATGTGCTTTTTCTGGAGCGAACAAGAAAGAGATGCCTGATCATGTATATGTGCTCTCTGGAAGGAATAAAAAAAGATGCCCGATAATATATATCTAATCTACAAACTACCATAACAACGTACTAAAGTAAGAGATGGAAGGAAGTACAAATCCAAGGCGCCATCAGCACAATAAGAAAACATTGTCAACATCCGTAGTCCACGATTGCTACCAGCAGATTTTGGAAATATTGCAGTAACAAGTGTAGAAGTTTTCAAGAGGAATCTCAATCACTACAAGTTATAGAAATACCAGACTGTGTTGGATGTTTGCCAGCGTACAATATCAGTGGTACTAACAAAACACTCACTAAACCCGAGCTTCCTATGTGGTAAATACTCATTCTTTTTTTTTCCAATATTCATGGCTTAAAAAAAAAGTTAACTATATAAGTGGGCTCCTCACAGAAACAAATGCTTTGCTTGGAGCATTCACAGATACGCTAAGAAGGAATATTTTGGGCAGTAACATATGGGTAAAAAAAAATTAGTGCTTATAGATGTGAGAGAGAGTAAATAAGTCGAAGGGAGGTGTAGGACTATATGAAAGACTGCTGTACATATCTGTTGAATTGTTGAATTCATCAAACGATACAACAGAAGTATTAGGTATTAAAGGAAAGACCACGAATATAGTAGTAATTATCTTTGTGCACAAGCCACCGTCAACAACGGCTGAGAAGTTTACGGAACAAATACAGAAGACGGATATAGCTGCTTCGAAAATCTTGAAAATCATACACGACGCTGTTGTTTACTGTTTCACGTTTAAGAGGATGAACTCGTACACCAGTATTATCCTCTTAAACGTGAAGCATAGTAAACAACAGCGTCGTACTAGGAATAGTTCCTGGAAGCACGCTGTTTCAACACATACAGAAAGCTAATGAGGCTCTGTGAAAAAATTGCTTTGAAGCAACAGATAACAGAATCTACTAGAAATGAAAATTCACTTGATCTTAAAAAATGAGTAGCTAATCAGAAAACAAAAGTATAAATCCAGTCCGCCAGTTTGACGTATTATATTTTTATTTCGATTTCTGAGTGTTTCTATACATTTTTTTTTTGTCTGTGTACGGTATATCCATGTATAGTGTGCGTGTGGTTGTCAAACGTGAGACTAGTAGTTTGTATGGTGGTGGTGTTGACGGTTGCCTGAACATGTTGACGACTCCTCGTCACGGTGAGGACGGTGGTAAGGGCTCCTCATCTCCTCACCCGTGAGTAATTGTTGCAGAAACTCTCAGACTCCAGTACTTTGTGTTCATGTTGGCTTTGGTATGTATGATGTGGCATGCCTACAGTGCACTGCTTAGATATACTCTCCTTTATCCCCCTACCTTCCCTCTCCTTTCCTTCACCTTAGTCATACTTCTTTTACTTTTCTTCTCTCCTTCACCTCGTCTTTCCCCTCTCCTCGTCATGGGCTTCTTCCTGACCCAGTTTCATGCACCTCAACAAACCCTTCATAAATTTTAATTGCACCTAATTCTCTTACCATTTTTCTCACTCGTTCACTTACATATTTAACATTTTAATCATTAATTACTGCTCCTCCACTTCCCGATTTTTGTTCATTTATTTTTTTATCTTCTGTTACAGTGCCATTTCCTACATTAATTCCCTTGAAGAACGGACGTGCCTCTTTTTCCCTAACTTGCAGCTCTTCTGGTATTCCGGTCATTTGGCTCTTGTCTTGCAAGCTGCTTGTTCCGTCCATTGTGTACACACACCACTCTCTCCAGGACACTTGTTGAAAATTCTGCTAAACCATCAGTCTTCTTGGATAATACGTTGAAAAGATGATCATTTCTCAAACACCTCCCTTCCCACACCCCACTTAGGAAGAGGGCTCTCCCACACCCCTACTTGGGAAGAGGGCTCTCCCCCACCCCACTTGGGAAGAGGGCTCTCCCACACCCCTACTTGGGAAGAGGGCTCTCCCACACCCCTACGTGGGAAGAGGGCTCTCCCACACCCTTACTTGGGAAGAGGGCTCTCCCACACCCCTACTTGGGAAGAGGGCTCTCCCACACCCCTACGTGGGAAGAGGGTTCTCCCACACCCCTACTTGGGAAGAGGGCTCTCCCACACCCCTACTTGGGAAGAGGGCTCTCCCACACCCCTACTTGGGAAGAGGGATCTCCCACACCCCTACTTTGGAAGAGGGCTCTCCCACACCCCTACTTGGGAAGAGGGCTCTCCCACACCCCTACTTGGGAAGAGGGATCTCCCACACCCCTACTTGGGAAGAGGGCTCTCCCACACCCCTACTTGGGAAGAGGGCTCTCCCCCACCCCTTCTTGGGAAGAGGGCTCTCCCCCACCCCTTCTTGGGAAGAGGGCTCTCCCCCACCCCTTCTTGGGAAGAGGGCTCTCCCACACCCCTACTTGGGAAGAGGGCTCTCCCACACCCCTTCTTGGGAAGAGGGCTCTCCCACACCCCTTCTTGGGAAGAGGGCTCTCCCACACCCCACTTGGGAAGAGGGCTACAACACCTGCGTCGGGAGTGTGACGCTACAACACCTGCGCCGGGAGTGTGACGCTACAACACCTGCACTGGGAGTGTGACGCTACAACACCTGCACTGGGAGTGTGACGCTACAACACCTGCGCCAGGAGTGTGACGCTACAACACCTGCGCCAGGAGTGTGACGCTACAACACCTGCGCCAGGAGTGTGACGCTACAACACCTGCGCCAGGAGTGTGACGCTACAACACCTGCGCCAGGAGTGTGACGCTACAACACCTGCGCCAGGAGTGTGACGCTACAACACCTGCGCCAGGAGTGTGACGCTACAACACCTGCGCCGGGAGTGTGACGCTACAACACCTGCGCCGGGAGTGTGACGCTACAACACCTGCGCCGGGAGTGTGACGCTACAACACCTGCGCCGGGAGTGTGACGCTACAACACCTGCGCCGGGAGTGTGACGCTACAACACCTGCGCCAGGAGTGTGTAGTGTTGCATTAGTGGTAGTAAGAATCTTGCATAATGCAGACAGCAGCTGGGGCAGGATATGCTACCTGTGTTTCATATTTAAGTGAATCTTGGCAGTTGTTATAAATACAAATTACAAGTTGATAAATTTTACACATGTGCAACACTTGGTATCTTTATTGTGGAAACGTTTCGCCCCACAGTGGCTCCATCAGCCCATCAATCTTGATAAGATTGATGGACTGGTTACCTCAAACTCTTGATCTTCAAGCATTCTTCTCTGTATTGGGCTAAGGAATCAACTGTGTTGCGAAATGTTTCTACAATAAAGACACACAAGTGTTGCACATGTGTCTAATTAATCAACTTGTCGGTTCTCTGAACCATTTATCAACAAATTACAACTTGGTTTAGAATCTGGCGTACAGCAGTGGTACACAAAACAAATTATTGCACCTACATTGTGCGGCTGCCTAATTCTAAATGAGGATTATTTTTTGGAAACACCCGCAGTGTCTACCTGGAGAGTGTTACGAGGATCAACCCCCTCGCGGCCTGGTCCCAGACCAGGCCTCGCGGTCTTGTGCTAACCGCACGAAGACATGTAAACACGTCTGCCCGGCTGATCAGGAATTGGCTTGAGAAACTTGTACATTTCCTTCTAGAAAATAGCAAATGGTCTTTTGGTAATCTCCTTTTTGTAAGAAGGAAGGACGTTGAAAACTCTTGGTACTTAACGAGTTTTCCCTTAGTGTACTTACTGCATTACTATTTTCATCGGGAGTATTTTTGCACACCTGCCAAGTCTCTTACTTTCAGGGTAAATGATTCGTATGTGCAGATCTGGGACTAATCCTCATAGAATTTTCCAGGCATGTGCTGCTACTTTATTCTAAATGATAGTTACGGTACACTGTGGAAAGCTTGCAGTATGCGGTTACCCTGTTCTATATGATGGTTTGTCTACAGGTTTAGAAGGTGGAAGAGGAAGGGCGTTGAAGGTGAGGTTGTGGTAGTGTGGTCAGTTTGCATGTAATGGAGGTCTGGTGTGGTGAGTGACGTAAATGAGGGAGCTAACGTTAAATGAGGGGCACGTGAGGGGGATGTGGAGGATGACGAAAGAAGTGTAATGAGTGATAGATAGAAGATAATAAAAATTAGGGTAGGAGAGATGGGAAGGAGGACTGGGAGATTTGGATGAAGTCCTTAATGAGTCCAGCGCTGTGGAGCATTAATTTGTGGTATTTCTTCTCGTATGTTTGCGAGAAATGTCAAGTTGGTCTACGTTGACCCAGAAACCTTTATTTTCTCTCCCCTTGATAACAAGACCCCAGGAAAGGATTTTTTTTTTTTTAATTTTCAAAGGATGGGGAATTTGTTTATCTGCGTCATGGTGCTCAGTTTCAAATGACTTTGCATTTTAATGGAACTTTGCACGTAAGTGTGATTAGACTTAGATGGAATTGATTTAAACTTTGGATGGAGCACAGTGGGAGGTGGCGCGTGTGTGTGTTTGTGTGAAACAGGGAAGAAGAGAGTGGGAGAGAGGGAGGTGGAAAGAGAGGAGTGTGTGTGTATACACTCACCTAGTTGTGGTTGCAGGGGTCGAGTCATAGCTCCTGGCTCCGCCTCTTCACTGGTCGCTACTAGGTCATTCTTCCTGCTACATGAGCTTTATCATACATCTTAAAGCTATGTATGGATCCTGCCTCCACTACATCACTTACCAGACTATTCCACTTCCTGACAACTCTGTGACCGAAGAAATACTTCCTAACATCTATGTGATTCATCTGAGTCTTCAACTTCCCTTGTGCTGTGTCCCATCTCTGGAACATCCTGTCTCTGTCCTTGTCGATTTCTCTCAGTATTTTATATGTCATTATCATATACCCCCTATCTCTCCTGTCTTCCAGTGTCGTCAGGTTGATTTATCTTAACCTCTCCTCGTAGGGCATGCCCCTTAGCTCCGGGACTAGTTGTGTTGCAAACCTTTGCACTTTCTCTAGTTTCCTTACGTGCTTGGCTAGATGTGGGTTCCAAACTGGTGCTGCATATTCCAATATAGGCCTAACGTACACGGTGTACAGGGTCTTGAACGATTCCTTATTGAGATGTCGGAATGCTGTTCTTAGGTTTGCAGGCGCCCGTATGCTGCAGCAGTTATTTGGTTGATGTGCGCCTCAGGAGATGTGCCCGGTGTTATACTCGCCCCAAGATCCTTTTTCTTGAGTGAGGTTTGTGTGTGTGTGTTTACCTGTGTGTAGTTGCAGGGGTAGATTTGTGGGTGTGCGCGCCCGCGCTTTTTGTTTTGTTTTGTTTTACACATGGCTTTACAAGGTTAAGTTTAGGGTTCCTAACTTTATTTACAAGCTAAAGCTGTTACCTACATCAATTAATTTGAAAGCCCTTTTATTGTTATGAGCTATACAGATAAGGAACAGGACGAAGTTGGAGCTATCTGTGGGCCAGCGATTTCATTTGGTCAACTGACTATTTCATTAATGTTGTGCTGTACGAATATGTTCCATACTCAAGTCAACCTAGGAATAAATGATCTCAGATGAAGTGATGTTCTGGAGAAGGGTACAGTCAGAGTGAAGTTGCTTCTTACTGCCAGTCTTGTGTTGTAGAAACTCCTTGCTGTCCCCCCCTGCCCTATCTCTCTCCCTTTTTTCCCTCTCCCCCTCTTCCTCCCTACCCTTCCCCCTTTTCCTCCCTCCCCTCTTCATCCCCCTCTTCCTCCCCCCTCTCTCTCACACACACATACTGGAGTACGCAGCACCAGTTTGGAACCCACACCTAGCCAAGCACATATAGAAACTAGAGAAAGTGCAAAGGTTTGCAACAATACTAGTCCCGGAGCTAAGGGGTATGTCCTACGAGGAGAGGTTAAGGGAAATCGACCTGACGACATTGGAGGACAGGAGAGTAAGGGGGGACATGATAACGACATATAAAATACTGAGAGGAATTGACAAGGTGGACAGAGACAGAATGTTCCAGAGATGGGACACAACAACAAGGGGGCACAGCTGAAAGTTGAAGACTCAGATGAATCACAGGGATGTTAGGAAGTATTTCTTCCGTCACAGAGTGGTCAGGAAGTGGAATAGCTTGGGAAGCGATGTAGTGGAGGCAGGATCCATTCATAGCTTTAAGAAGAGGTATAATAAGGCTCATGGCGAAGGGAGAGAGACCCAGTAGTGGCCAGTGAAGAGGCGGGACCAGGAGCTATGAATCGACCCCTGCAACCACAACTAGGTGAGTACACACACACACACACACACACACACACACACAGAGTTGACTGATGCTGCATCACCTTTGAACATTATTGGGTTTCTCCGTGGTATCTTCTTGATATAATCTGAACTTCTCCACAGAGAGAGGCAATCGAACACACTGATAGAAACCTGGGAGACACTGACTGCTTATAAAATACTGGTGTGTCTCCATCAGGCTGGGATAGGCTACGTCAGCGCGTGTAATATTAAGGGTGTACCAGCGAGTGTGTATAATTTAGTAGGCTGTGTGAGGCTCGCCCCGGGGTGTTGAAAGTCAGTTGATGGGACGGTCCGTAGGTATTGCGTCACTGGAGGAGGAGGCGGAGGTTACCAGTGAGCATTTTCTCATGTACTCACCAACTTGTGTGCGCTGGAGTTGAGGCTGCTTCTGGGACTCTCCTCTTAACCTTCATTTGATCAGCATTACTGCTTCCTGGATTCTTGCATACTATGTATGGTAATTGTACATATGTGTACCTGTGCCTAAATAAACTTATTTACTCACTCCTTTAACTCTGTACTGTATTTAGCTCCACCTCATCCACCCGATTCCTCTTGCCTACCGTTCTAATCCTAAGTATATCTTAACGTTTCTATGACTTATTAGCTTCCATATATCCTCTGGACCTTGTGCTTCTTATTTCAAACACTTCTGCTCTGTCCGATCCTCGGAGTATGTTGTCATTATGTCTTCTCTGGAACTTTACTCTTGCAACGTTGTTAACTTTAGCTCTTTAGAAGAGGCATAATGTTTGTGGATTAGGAGGTATATGAAAACAAGGATGTCTTTAGTTAAAACAAACTTTATGCGATACTGGCATGAACACACTGTTTCACAATAGTATATAGTCATGCCAGTATCAGGAATATACTGTTTAACAACAGAATATTTATGCCACTATCACATGGAAGTTTTTTATTTTAAGAAAGGTAGAATTAAACGGGTTTCGAGCTGTTGACTCCACGACCGTGAATCAGGAATATTACTGCTGCATCTCACACATTAAAACATCCTTCCCCATTAACATTAGCCTTCACACAAGTGCGTTGTGCTAGATTATAATTGCAATTAATTAGAAACTTAAGATATATGTCTATTCACTTGTATACCCTTCCTTAGTTTGAAGTTACTTTAAAGTACTCCCGACGATCATTGTCCTCTGGTTGAAGGATTGATCAGTCAGTGATTGCAACCCAAGATAGACCGGCACATTTATAACAGTTAGTATAAATTTGTAAAATTACCTCTTGTAGACAAGAGTGGATAATTGCTCTTGCGTTTGAAGGGAAGGCATTAATACACAACCATACAGGAAATATCAAGTACATCAGTCTGCACGTTGCTTCAGGTTTGTCTGTTGGTAGACAGGTGAGAGGTGCGTCCACTGTTTTGCGTGTTGAATGTCTTACCCAAGAGGATGTGTTTATCCCGTAGTTGACATTCTGGCCACGAAGATGACGACTTGTGATATGATCTTTTTATTTTTTGTTGCATTTGTTGCACTGGTGAAAGGAGAAGAAAAAGGAAAAGGAAATGCTGGAGCCAATTTCTATTTTTCTTTCGTCAATTTTACCCCCCCCCCCTCTTGATGATCAGATCACTTTAATGCGATGAGTTTGAGTCTCTGGAAGGGCTGCCACTATTCCCACAGGATGCTTGCATAACTAGGAACCCAGCATCCACGTATAAATGGTGGAGAAATTTTCCATTTCGTCTAGATTTCCTGACACTGTTGATGACTCGGAATGATTTATATATATGGACTGCTGAATTTGGAAAATGCATTGAATTGTTTTACTTATTTTGTGATAATGATTTTTCAAATATGAGTAAATTAGCCACGATACAGAATATGCTTAATGAATAACCAAATGATTCCATTGTTTTGTAAATAAAATAAAATCTTAAAGATTGGGAAACTATTTTTTCCGGAGCTCTCTCGTAGTGGCGATCAGATTTTTCAAGTAGGCACTGGGTCATCAGCATTCGTAATGGTGTTTACAGTGTTGTAAATACTACATCATATCCGAGAAAGCAATATTAGGCATTTAACTGGTTTTTGATGACGGTAAAGTGTCGTAGCCAGATGTGAACATCTGTATTTAACGAAATAATTTACTCATAAATGTATAGGAAATGTGTGCAACTTGAAGTAATTTTATTGAGGTAACTTTTCGGCCCCAGCAGATTTGTCATTTCATTGGACTAATTGAAATTTTTCCGTGATAAAGTTATCTAACATTGCACACCGGTCTTTTTTATATATGTAAGCACTCATTTCTCTTGCTGTTTTGCTTTATTATTCCTTAAGTTTTTCTCTAAGATTGTTTCCTGTTTCAGATGTATGAAAAATGCTATGAAAGTGACTGATAAGTGACCGAATACAAAGGCTCACTACTTTCTTTATTTAACACTAAATAAATGTTAGTACCTGTGTTTGGTCAGGTGTCTTAACATGGAAAATGAATGTAGGGTGGAGGTCGACACACGTACCACAAGTTGCGAACGTGCCTTCTGTTTCTCCAAGTATGTTTAATATAGTTTTTCCACTTTAATTCTTGTTTCTCTTAATAGTTTAGCAGACTCAAACATACTGTACAACCAAGATGGCATTGATCACGGTGAAGACACTTACTTTCCCTTTGTCAAGATATGGGGTATGGTTAGACTCTCACAACTAATTCAAGATTCTGAGATAACGACCTGGATAATTATAGTCTACTTAATAATGATCCAGGACGGACCGAAACATCTATTAAAGTTTCCATCTGAAACTGTGTGTTGTTCCAGACACGGTATTATGACTTTTAATACATTTAGCTTTTATCTTCCTATTTAGCTGCGTGGGTAATCGCTTGACGCTTGATTAAAATAAAACATTATTCTTGGATCAATCTACTTTCAGAAGCAGTTGAAAAGATTCTGTGGCATATTGTCGTAGTCTCCAGTGCGGGAATGATAACACGAGTGACGCTAGTGTGGAGGAAGCCAAAAACAACATTTATCTCTTGGAGGATATTTTTATGCTAGGTAACTCTTGATAACATACATTAGATAAAAACAAGCAGGCTAGTGTTGAAGCAGTGGGGCGGTGATGTTGCAACCGTTGAAGGCCATTGTTTTAACGTCTCGTGTCGACCATCTCCTACATACCCCAGACTTTGTGGATGACGCAAGCTACTGTGATAGGTTCTACTGACCGATGTGATCAAGTGCCAAGGCGATCTGGCTAATTCCTAAATAAAACACACTTAGAGATGGAACTTTAGACGACTTCCGTCCCTCCTAGACCGAAAGGAGGAGATAGTAGTAGTGTTGGTACTACTACTACGACTACTATGATTACGACTGCTATGACTATTGCTACGACGCCTACTATGACTATTACGGCCGCTATGCCTTACGACTATGACGACTATGTTACGACTACTGCAACTACTTAGTCTTGGACATGTACTCACTGGCGCGGAGGAGGAGAGAGAGAGAGAGAGAGAGAGAGAGAGAGAGAGACATACATGATAATATATACCTGGAAAGTTCTCGAGGGCCTGGTCGCAAATATGCACAATACCTTAAAAACATACTGAAGGGAGATATATGGGAGGAAGTGCTAAATAAACCCAGTAAAAAGCAGGGATGCAGTGGGCACAGTAAGGCAACACTGTATCAACATTCGTGGCCCCAGATTATTCAACATCTTACCAGAAGATATCAGAAACACTGCTGGAACAAGTGTAGAAGTCTTCAAGAGAAAACTGGACAAGTATCTTCACCAGGTGAAGCCTCAAAATTCCATCAATGTATGCCAAATTTCTGGCATTACCCTAACTCCAATAGACTTTGAGACAACATGCCCATGCACTCAGCCCCAGATCCAGACTCATGGAACAATGTGTTCATTAAGAACTGCAAGAAACCCCTTTCGTGTGCCTTTAATATACTATGGAGAAGGAGCTTAGACATGGGTGAAATTCCAGTCACTAAAAACATTGGATATAGCTCCATTCCATAAAGATGTAATATACACAGACTTTGCAAAAGCCTGTGGGAGCGGCTGTTTGTACACCACAAAGCATTATACACACACACGCGTACACACACCCCCTGTCTTGTAAGTGTGGCAGTGTGGGTGACCATTTGCCCTGGAGTGGTCAATGTGACAAGCGACTTTTATAGATCTGAGTTACCACTTATAACGAATAGACTAGGATATCAGGACAGAATAAGAAAGACCTAGTGAACCCAATTGACAGTAGAAAACACAAGGATAGTGATCTAAGAAAATGAAAGTGGTCTAAAACGGGGCATCGCATGGCAGTATAGGACTGAGTGGTGTGCTTTAGTCATACGCCTGGCAGTGCTGAAGTCAGCCACGGAGGCCTACCATACACACCCATAAAAACACCATATACACCATACCACAATATCCTGTCTAGACCAGTGTGGGGATCTCAGTGAGAATAATACATTAAAATGTATATAGGACTGATCAGAGAGGAATAAATATAGAAAGAGTTATACAGTGAGCAAACCAAAAAAAAAAAAAAAATATAAGGTGTAGTAAGTCTCCATAATCAGTACATCCCACATATACTAATAGGATACAGGCAG
>WNWK01018094.1:0-40842 GCA_009830355.1 Cherax destructor | reverse complement strand
CAAAGGGATGTTAGGAAGTATTTCTTCAGTCATAGAGTTGTCAGGAAGTGGAATAGCTTAGAAAGCGACATAGTGGAGGCAGGAACCATACATAGTTTTAAGACTAGGTTTGATAAAGCTCATGGAGCAGGGAGAGAGAGGACCTAGTAGCAATCAGTGAAGAGGCGGGGCCAGGAGCTATGACTCGACCCCTGCAATCACAAATAGGTGAGTACACACACACACATACAGCAGGCCTAGTGTCTAATCGACATGTGCCTAGGACAAAATGGTTACTAACAGTAGCGACGACACTGACACCATGGTCAATACAGTAGTAACAACACTGACACCATGGTCAATACAGTAGTGACAACACTGACACCATGGTCAATACAGTAGTGACAACACTGCCACCATGGTCAACACAGTAGTGACAACACTGCCACCATGGTCAACACACAGTAGTGACAACACTGACACAATGGTCAATACACAGTAGTGACAACACTGACACCATGGTCAACACACAGTAGTGACAACACTGCCACCATGGTCAACACACAGTAGTGACAACACTGCTACCATGGTCAACACACAGTAGTGACAACACTGCCTCCATGGTCAACACACAGTGACAACACTGACACCATGGTCAACACACAGTGACAACACTGCCACCATGGTCAACACAGTGACAACACTGCCACCATGGTCAACACACAGTGACAACACTGCCACCATGGTCAACACAGTGACAACACTGTCACCATGGTCAACACACAGTGACAACACTGTCACCATGGTCAACACAGTGACAACACTGCCTCCATGGTCAACACAGTGACAACACTGCCTCCATGGTCAACACAGTGACAACACGGCCACCATGGTCAACACAGTGACAACACGGCCACCATGGTCAACACACAGAAGTGACAACGCTGACACCATGGTCAACACACAGTGACAACACTGCCACCATGGTCAACACACAGTGACAACACTGACACAATGGTCAACACAGTGACAACACTGCCACCATGGTCAACACACAGTGACAACACTGCCACTATAGTCAACACACAGTGACAACACTGCCACCATGGTCAACACAGTGACAACACTGCCACCATGGTCAACACACTGTAGTGACAACACTGCCACCATGGTCAACACACTGTAGTGACAACACTGCCACCATGGTCAACACACAGTAGTGACAACACTGCCACCATGGTCAACACACAGTAGTGACAACACGGCCACCATGGTCAACACATAGTGACAACACTGCCACTATGGTCAACACACTGTAGTGACAATACTGCCACCATGGTCAACACACTGTAGTGACAACACTGCCACCATGGTCAACACACAGTAGTGACAACACTGCCACCATGGTCAACACACAGTAGTGACAACACTGACACCATGGTCAACACACAGTAGTGACAACACGGCCACCATGGTCAACACACAGTAGTGACAACACGGCCACCATGGTCAACACATAGTGACAACACTGCCACCATTGTCAACACACTGTAGTGACAACACTGCCACCATTGTCAACACACTGTAGTGACAACACTGCCACCATGGTCAACACACAGTAGTGACAACACTGCCACCATGGTCAACACACAGTAGTGAAAACACTGACACCATGGTCAACACACAGTAGTGACAACACTGATACCATGGTCAACACACAGTGACAACACTGATACCATGGTCAACACAGTAGTGACAACACTGATACCATGGTCAACAAACAGTAGTGACATCACTGATACCATGGTCAACACACAGTAGTGACAACACTGATACCATGGTCAACACACAGTGACAACACTGACACCATAGTCAACACACAGTAGTGACAACACTGATACCATGGTCAACACACAGTGACAACACTGACACCATGGTCAACACACAGTAGTGACAACACTGCCACTATGGTCAACACACTGTAGTGACAACACTGCCACCATGGTCAACACACAGTAGTAACAACACTGACACCATGGTCAACACACAGTAGTGACAACACGGCCATCATGGTCAACACACAGTAGTGACAACACGGCCACCATGGTCAACACACAGTGACAACACGGCCACCATGGTCAACACATAGTGACAACACTGCCACCATGGTCAACACACAGTAGTGACAACACTGACACCATGGTCAACACACAGTAGTGACAACACTGCCACCATGGTCAACACACAGTAGTAACAACACTGACACCATGGTCAACACAGAGCCCCGGTGGCCTGGTGGCTAAAGCTCTAGCTTCACGCACGGAGGGCCCGGGTTCAATTCCTGGCGGGGCGGAAACATTTTGAAGTGTTTCCTTACACACACACACACACACACACACACACACACACACATACAGCAGGCCTAGTGTCTAATCGACATGTGCCTAGGACAAAATGGTTACTAACAGTAGCGACGACACTGACACCATGGTCAATATAGTAGTGACAACACTGACACCATGGTCAATACAGTAGTGACAACACTGACACCATGGTCAATACAGTAGTGACAACACTGCCACCATGGTCAATACAGTAGTGACAACACTGACACCATGGTCAATACAGTAGTGACAACATTGACACCATGGTCAATACAGTAGTGACAACACTGACACCATGGTCAATACAGTAGTGACAACACTGACACCGTGGTCAATACAGTAGTGACAACACTGACACCATGGTCAATACAGTAGTGACAACACTGACACCATGGTCAATACAGTAGTGACAACACTGACACCATGTATAGACTGTAAGCCTTACATGCCTAGTTCCCACCAGGGGGCAGATCTGTGGGTGGGTTTTCCCAGACCTGCCTTTCACTCTGGCAGCTGACTTCACTCATGCCCTCGCTGGGCATGACCTCCTTGGGGCCTAGGCTCTAACACACTACCTGTGTACCCACGATCTTCGCAAATAAAGTGAGAAGCCTCCGAAGCCTTGTCACTGCTCCCCGCTTGCACAACGACAATAATAATGCAATGTTTTCTAGAAAACATTGGTGACAGCGGTGCTCGGTGCTCGCAGCAAGTGTGTTTGCCCAGAGAGAGGGAAGGAAGGGGAATGAAGAAACATAGGTGCCGTACCTGAGACTTCACCCCACAGCGCCCCCCACTGTTTCTCTGTCACATGCTCTGCGTCACCTGTATGGGTCTGCTGTTGTTGTTCAGCTCAACACGGCTATTTCAGCAAGTCAGAGGTGAGTTTTTGGTGATTTCAGTGTCTAGTGTGGGTGTCTCCCTCATGTGTAGAGCTGAGAGCAGCAAGGCACGGTGGTATTAGTTCCACCATACCCCTCACGCCTCACGCTGCTACCACACTCCTACCGCCACACTACTCTCCACCACTATGCTACTCACTCCCTCTCTACTGTTTCTCTGAATTCAGTGTGAAGTCTTTGCCAAAGCTGGGTATCCAAGTGCCCGAGGTCACTCGAAGCCACGTGGATCTACAAGCCACGGTGGGTTACCAAGCCAGACGTCCCAAGCCACATGATGTGGCCTGCTGCCGAATCATCCCATGACGTCACCATGCTGCCTGCATCACTCCACTTACATCACGATACTTCCCAACTTCACGACGTTACCCATTATGCTGCCTGACGTCACTCTCGGATGTTGCCGGCGTCACCTCGCGACGTCTGCTGACGTCACCGCACGATGTCACCCCACATATTATAGTTTCACAGTGAGCAAATTGTTTCAGTGTTGTCGAGAAGATTGAGAGAAGGTATATGTCATGTGTTAATTCCTCTCAGTCAGTGTTCTCACAAGTTCTTATAGTGTCAATTATTGCACAGAAAAGCGTCATTTGCTAGTGCAAGCCATGTTGTACCGCATGTGCAATAGGTGTGTGCAAGTTTTCCGTGTGTCCTGTGTGGTTTTGAGCCCAGCTGTGTGTGTAGACCACAGTATGGTCTGCATCCAGACCTCTGTGTAGCACCCTTGTGTTACACCCTTGACTGTTGACAGCTGACATTATTCAGTCCAGGTGTCAGTTACGAGAGTCCCTTGTACAGAAAGCTCTTAATGTTCGCCGCTCGTAGACGCCCTGCTGAGTCGTACCTGCTACAATTCCCCATTGAGACTCGTTCTACTACACCTGACCATCAGAGTGCAGTTATATGTAGAGAACCAGTCTGAGGACGCTTAGACTAACCTCTGCTATAACTCCAACTGTCGAGAGAATGACACTCATCAAGCCGCAGTAGCCCTGTCAGCAAGCGACTCTCTGCCTCGTGTCACGGCTTCAGTGAGCAGCCTGCACAAAGATGTCACTGACTGCTAGCCCGCTCACTCCAGTATGGTGTATGCTGTTACAACTCCCAGATGTTTCGCTGAGTCGCCCCTGCCACGACTCGCTTCACTCTCACTGGCAGTGACAGCCCCAGCGACAGTACCAGTCAAGAAATGTCCTCCTGAGTTGTTTGACAGAAGTAGTCCTGCCCAGTTGCCGAATACTGACGATGCCTCACTCAAGGGCACCAGCAGGTTGTGCCCCAGGATGAGTGAACCCTGCAATGTCTCCTGTGTTGCAGTATATTTCCAGACAGGGGAAGGCATGCAGTGATGCCTCCGAGGATCACTGCCTTGGACCAAGATTTTTTTTTGCACACCCCACCTTTTTTTTCTTCCCTCCCTGTACGACGTTTTTTTTTCCCATGTCCTCATGTATATACAGTAGATCATCGTTTAACACGGTAGTTACGTTCCTGAAAACGCAGTGGTAATTAAAACTGTGTTCGACAAACTGAAGAACTTAAGGGAAAAATAGTATTACGTTCCTGGGAGCCTCAAAAAGCCAAACAACTTTTTTTTAGACCAACAGATCTTACAAAAATAAAAGTGAATATGTAACTGTAGTTTATTGTCGTGATGTATTACATTGTTTTTACTGCTTAAGATTACAAATGCAACAGAAATAATAGTATTTCTTACATTAAATTGTGGGTGCTGGTGTTTGTGGATTATTGTGGAGAGTGGAGAGTTATGCTGTGGCCCTACTGGGCTGAAGTGGATGGTAGAGGTTCTGGTACTGAAGTCAATGGTTGTACTGGAGTGTGCATAAATCAGTCAAGTCAGTAAGTCAGTCATGTGTATTCCGTAGGCGATGCTCCAAATTTTTTCCCCTACCGCAAACTGAACCATGTTAAGTTAATTTTACAAGTGTTATACAAAAATATGTTTAAATTCTTCAATAGTGCTATAACCAAAACGTGCCAAACAAAACCGAGTTAAGTGATGGTCTACTGTATATATGTTTTTATTCTGTGTTCTGTGCCCAGTTCCTGCAACACTGACACCATGGTCAACACAGTAGTGACAACACTGACACCATGGTCAACACAGTAGTGACAACACTGACACCATGGTCAACACAGTAGTGACAACACTGACACCATGGTCAACACAGTAGTGACAACACTGACACCATGGTCAACACAGTAGTGACAACACTGACACCATGGTCAACACAGTAGTGACAACACTGACACCATGGTCAACACAGTAGTGGCAACACTGACACCATGGTCAACACAGTAGTGTTAACACTGACACCATGGTCAACACAGTAGTGGCAACACTGACACCATGGTCAACACAGTAGTGACAATGCTACAATAAGGGTGACACTAATATAAAGTGTACAGTCTCAATCCCACAATTATACAGACGAGAAAAATTCTCATCCTTACATTTACCTGAAACTTATTTGGGTCATTCATCTCAAAGAACAGTGGAGGATCGATCCTCCGTCCCCTGACAGCCAGACAGTATTCTCCCAGCCAGGTTTCATACGTAGACGATGAAGAATAAGACGAGCTGTGAGACTAAATTAATCCTTTCAAGAAATAAATCTTATGAAGACAAGCTTAAAGTTCTTTCGTTTTTTCTCTAAGCAAATTTGAGACTGAGATCTAATTAAATTCTGGAATGCGACTCTTAGCGGAAATACAATGTATACCCAGCGATGTTTACATACAACGTATTTCCCCAAGTAGAGATATGTCGAGCTGCATATACTGCTACGTCTACTACTTTGTGTTTAATCAAGGTTCATAAAGCTCTACTTAGTGCTTTATCAAGATTGATAAAGCTCTCTTCATTGTTTTGTCAAGCTTGCTGAAACTTTCCTCACTGCTTTGTTAACGTTTATAAAGCTCTCCTCACTGCTTTGTTAACGTTTATAAAGCTCTCCTCACTGCTTTGTTAACGTTTATAAAGCTCTCCTCACTGCTTTGTTAACGTTTATAAAGCTCTCCTCACTGCTTTGTTAACGTTTATATAGCTCTCCTCACTGCTTTGTTAACGTTTATAAAGCTCTCCTCACTGCTTTGTTAACGTTTATAAAGCTCTCCTCACTGCTTTGTTAACGTTTATAAAGCTCTCCTCACTGCTGTGTTAACGTTTATAAAGCTCTCCTCACTGCTCTGTTAACGTTTATAAAGCTCTCCTCACTGCTTTGTTAACGTTTATAAAGCTCTCCTCACTGCTTTGTTAATGTTTATAAAGCTCTCCTCACTGCTCTGTTAACGTTTATAAAGCTCTCCTCACTGCTCTGTTAACGTTTATAAAGCTCTCCTCACTGCTCTGTTAACGTTTATAAAGCTCTCCTCACTGCTTTGTGAACCTGCCATGAAAGTTACCATGGCATTATTATTGGTCTCTGATACAGGCTACCATGACAGTTACCATGGCATTATTATTGGTCTCTGATACAGGCTACCATGAAAGTTACCATGGCAATATTATTGGTCTCTGATACAGGCTACCATGAAAGTTACCATGGCAGCATTATTGGTCTCTGATACAGGCAACCATGAAGGTTACCATGGCAATATTATTAGTCTCTGATACAGGCTACCATGAAAGTTACCATGGCATTATTATTGGTCTCTGATACAGGCTACCATGAAAGTTACCATGACAATATTATTAGTCTCTGATACAGGCTACCATGAAAGTTACCATGGCATTATTATTGGTCTCTGATACAGGCTACCATGAAAGTTACCATGGCAGTATCATTGGTCTCTGATACAGGCTACCATGAAAGCTACCATGGCAGTATTATTGGTCACTGATACAGGCTACCATGAAAGTTACCATGGCAGTATTATTGGTCTCTGATACAGGCTACAATGAAAGTCACCATGGCAGTATTATTGGTCTCTGATACAGGCTACCATGAAAGCTACCATGGCAGTATTATTGGTCTCTGATACAGGCTACCATGAAAGTTACCATGGCAATATTATTGGTCTCTGATACAGGCTACCATGAAAGTTACCATGGCAGTATTATTGGTCTCTGATACAGGCTACCATGAAAGTTACCATGGCAGCATTATTGGTGTCTGATACAGGCTACCATGAAAGTTACCATGGCAGCATTATTGGTCTCTGATACAGGCTACCATGAAGGTTACCATGTCAGTATTATTGGTGTCTGATACAGGCTACCATGACTGCATTATAGGTCCCTGATGGAGCCTTCTATGAATGTCAGCATTGTTAATCCTTTATACAGCGTACCATGAATGTCGGTTTAGAAAAAAACACTTAAGCAAAAGTTTCGGTCCTGGGACCTTGATCACTTCTAACATACAGATTTGTTGTTGTATGTTCGCCGGTACATCCGGCCCGGGTCTTCTCCAAATGGTGACCCGGCATTGGCCCCCTGGGTAGAGGGTGTCGGTCATCTTCTTTCTTTCTTTCTTGCTGTGGCTCCCCATGATGGGGAGGCTGAGAGACAGTATATATAGGCGGAGAGTGAGGTGTGAGTAACGCATGGTGACCTGAAGTGAGGTGTGAGTGACGCATGGTGACCTGAAGTGAGGTGTAAGTGACGCATGGTGACCTGAAGTGAGGTGTGAGTGACGCATGGTGACCTGAAGTGAGGTGTGACACCTCACTTCAGGTCACCATGCGTCACTCACCTTATTTCAGGTCACCATGCGTCACACCTCACTTCAGGTCACCATGCGTCACACCTCACTTCAGGTCACCATGCGTCACACCTCACTTCAGGTCACCATGCGTCATACCTCACTTCAGGTCACCATGCGTCACACCTCACTTCAGGTCACCATGCGTTACTCACCTCACTTCAGGTCACCCTGCGTTACACCTCACTTCAGGTCATCATGCGTCACTCACACCTCACTTCAGATCAATATGCGTCACTTACACCTCACTTCAGGTCACCATGCGTCACTCACACCTCACTTCAGGTCACCATGCGTTACTCACACCTCACTTCAGGTCACCATGCGTCACTCACACCTCACTTCAGGTCACCATGCGTCACTCACACCTCACTTCAGGTCACCATGCGTCACTCACACCTCACTTCAGGTCACCATGCGTCACTCACACCTCACTTCAGGTCATCATGCGTTACTCACACCTCACTCTCCGCCTATATATACTGTCTCTCAACCTCTGTATGTTAGAAGTGATCAAGGTCCCAGGACCGAAACGTTTTCTAATAAATATGTCCTAGTGTTTGTTTACGGTGTTTTTTATAAACCAACTTGTCGGTATTTATTATCAAGGTTTATACCACCATGAATGTCACCATGGCACTATTATTGGTCACTGATACAGGCTACCATGAAGACTACCATATTTGCTATCGTGTTCTATTGAGGTGTAGCGTCGCGGGTACATGGACTCAGAAATTGATGTGTTAGAAGCAGGGAAGTTGTGCTAATGAATTAGCATCCCACCAGCCATAAGGAGAATTACCAATGGATCCCTGGTTGTCTTCAAGAGGGAGCTGGACAGATACCTAAAGTCAGTGCCGGATCAGCCGGGCTGTGGTTCGTAAGCTGGAGTACGTGCAGCCAGCAGTAACAGCCTCGTTGATCAGGCCCTGATCCACCAGGAGGCCTTGTCGTGGACCAGGCCGCGGGGGCGTTGATCCCCGGAATATCCTCCAGGTAGCACTCCGTCACCACTTCCCTTTATCACCCTCTCTATTACCCCTCCCCTCCAACAATACCCTCCATCTAACTCCCCCCTCCACCACCCGTAACCCCCATCACCCCTTCCATAGCTCTCCCCCTCCCTTCCCTCCCTTCCCCCTTCCCCCTCTCCCTCTCAGCCTCGACCATTATGGTCAGGCCTGGCAGGGGTCGGAGCCAGTTTTATGGATGTTGACCCCACACTGTCAGCCATTTTATGGTCAGTCACCATGATCAGCGGCCAGCATGGTCAGCAACCAGTATGGTCAGCAGCTAGCACCAGTCAGCATTAGTCAACACGATTTACCATTACAGTATTAATCAGCATCGACCATGTTCCAGTAGTTAGCCAACTTCCCCATCAACTAGAATCAGCCAGCTTCAACCAGTATTAATCTGCATTAGTCAGCATTAAGCATCAGCAAGCATCCCTTATTAGCATCACACTATCTGTATCACGCAGCATCAGCCAGGGCCAGTAAGCATTAGTTAACATAAGAAAGTAGTCAGCATCAGCCAACATAAGCATCAATTAGAATCAGTATAACCATAAGTCAGCATCAATTAGCATCCTCCAGCCACGATTAGAATCTGTAAACCAAGAAAAAAAATATATAAGAAGGCTGTGATACCCAAATTCAGGTAAGCTTTCTTCTCTCCAATATATAACCTCTTTTGTCCCCCGCGCCGTGATGGAGATATCTTAATAAAAATTCCATTTCTCTTGTGTATGGGATAGGTCAACCTGAAAGATGGCCTACTCCTTGTAATAGTAACCCCATCTCTGCTGGGGTATCAGAACCTAGCTTAAACAAGATGAGACTTACACAGACGACAGCAAAGAAATGAGCGAGATACTAAAGTTGCAATATGACTATTTAGCGAGCCACTAGACTGAAGATCGACAGTCCTAATGAATTTTCATTAACGAGCCTTAACACCCAGTCAATGTATGCCAGATTTCTGACATTAGTGGCAGCGAAGCAATTAGTGAGTTATAGATCGAAAGCACTAATGTCCCACATCATAAAAATCTTTGAAAGAGTTAGAACTACTTGGATTCCGAACAACTGCACAGTCCAGGGCAACATGGATTTAGAGCAGGTCGCTCCTGCCTCTCGTATCTAATGAACCACTATGACATGGCCTTGGATGCACTGGGTGACAAACAGAATGCAGATTTAATATATACATACTTTGCTAAAGAACTGGAAAAGAAGGCAGATGAATCTTCAATTTTCTGACCAACAGAACACAGAGTAATGGTAAACAGAGTTAAGTCAGAAGCTTAACTCATTCTCGTATCAGACAGATGTAAGCCAGAAAACCATAGCACCATGTCTTCTTTTGAAAATGGTATTATAATCTGCATGAAAGTGTCATCCATAGAGGACACGGTAAATCTGCAGTCAAATATAAACCAAGTTTTCCATTGGGCAACAGAAAACATGATGATCAACATTGACAAATTTCGGTTTCTATGTTATGGATATTTAGAGATAATATCTAGAATGGAGAATACTACAAACTAACCACACAAAGTAAAAAAGTAATACCAATGACTTGGGAGTGTTAATGTCTAAGGATCTCACCTTCAAGGACGTCAGTAATATCACAATCACATCTGTGAGGAAAATGATGGGAAGGATAATTGTAGACAGCTTATGCTGTTTGTTTCATAGCTCATGGCACTACGGTGCTGCCCTCTGCATGCCTGCTGAGGTCAGTGGGACGCTATGCCCATTCGCTCTCAATCGCCCAGCCTACGTCCTAGGATCAACATCCTACCCCACAGCGGTCTGCCGTTCGGTCCCCTCTCACACACTGCCCGTTCTGTACCTTCACCTTCGCCAATAAAGCAAGTCTAGTCCACGGCCGTATCTCTACAACCCACGCTACCCCTTCAGCACTAAACCGCTGTTCAACAGAATGACAGCAATTACATAATGCGAACTTTAAAAACAAGGGATGCCAAGCCAATTATGATCCTTTTTTAAGGCATTTGTTCTCTCTAGGCTGGAATTCTGCTGTACACTAACAGCTCAGTTCAAGGTAGGTGAAATCATGGACCTAGAGAATGTACAAAGAACCTTCACTGCATGTACAAGTTCAGTCAGGCATCTTAATTACTGGAAATGTTTAGTCTCTTGATCCGTACTCCCTGGAATGCAGGAGAAATGCATCGTAATCTGCACCTGGAAAATCCTAGGGGAATTGGTCCCAAATCTGCATACACAAATCACTACCCATGAAAGCTAAAGACAAGGCAGACGGTGCAACATAACCCTCAGTGAAAAGCAAGGGTGCCTTGAGTACACTAAGAGAAAACACAAGCATATGGGGTCCAAGGCTGTTCAGAAGCATCCCACTATGCATAAGGGTCATAACCAATAGACCACTGGCTGTCTTCAAAAGAGAACTGGACATATACCTGAAATCAGTTCCCAACCAGCTGGGCTGTGGATATATAATGGATTTTTGCGGCCAACAGTAACAGGCTGATTGATCAGTCCCTGATCCACCGAGAGATCTGATCAAAGACTGGGCCCCATGGGCGTTGACCCACGGAATGATCTCCAGGTAGGAGTGCAAAATAAACTCAATGAAAAGCAGGGATCTATGGACACAATAAGAGAACATTATATCAACATCCGTGGCCTTAGACTTTTCAACATCTTTCCAGAATATATCAGAAACACTTCTGGGACAAGAACAGAAGTCTTCAAGAGGAAACTGGACAAGGATCTTCACCAGGTGCCAGATCAACCAGGTTGTGAAGGATATGTGAACCAGAGGGCTGCCAGCAGTAACAGCCTGGCTGACCAGGAAAGCCGAGATCAGAGTAGAAAAACTCTTGGAACTCTTCAAAGGTCAAAGGAACGAAACCTTTGAAACTGCCATAGTTACTGAATCTATATATATATATATATATATATATATATATATATATATATATATATATATATATATATATATATATATATATATATATATAAATATATATATATATATATATATATATATATATATATATATATATATATATATATATATATATATATGTATATATATATATATATATATACTTTACCACATACTCAGTCGTAACGAAGTTTTCCAGCCAAAACTGACAGATTTCAACACTATATAACCCATTGTTTGTGATGGAAAATGACAGGGAAACACTGCTAGCTTTTGTTTACACTACGAAGCTATCCAGACAGTTAAGACAGACATCTAGGTAACTAGCTCCCAGAACTACAGCACTGCAGAAAACTTGAACCAGAATTGTTCATTGTCACCAAAAATCAGGGGCTTACTATAAAAGTGTCATATGTCAGTTGTCAGTCTCCACGACGCTAAATTCATAGAGTTGACAGGAAAAATATTTTGCAAAACAATATTATTGGCCAATAACTTTCCCTTAAAAAGGGTTTCTTGTTTGACTGTTTTATACTCGCAAAGACATTACTAGAAACTAATCACCATCCTGCAAAGAGTCAAAACAGTGACTATTTAAAGAACCCTAAACAGTAATTATGTGACTTAGGTATTTCTTGTGATCGAAGAGTCACAGTATTATCACTGATGAGTATTCTTTATCGCCCTATATTTTATTTACTGGTGTTGTTTTTTAAGACACTGGCACAGAAAACTTATTACATGAAAGCTCACAATGACAGTCTCCCACAAAATAAAGTTCACCAGGTTATAGACGAGATTAATATACGAAATTACACTTCACGAGAAAATCCTGATACGACTCTGATGCTGCAGAGGAAAAACATATATATAATCAACTATGAGCACAAACAGTTCACCAATTATATAAATTTTAAGAGGAGGAATTAGACAAGTGCAACATCTTGGTATCTTCATATCGTAGAAGTATCGCCATCCACAGTCTATCAATACAGAGCCATAAGTGGAAGACTGTAGAAGAGGTAATCAGTCCCTCAGGCTGAGAGCTGGTGATGACCCCGGTAGTCCTGATGAATATCAAATATTGGAGTTAGATAAGGTGCAGCAGATGAAGGCATTGTCACTGGTAGGCGGGACCCACCAGTGGAGGTTTGTCATACCCAAGACCCGAGCCAGAGGATAGCAAGTACCTATAATTCCCCCCACAAAAAGAGTCTTGGAAAATCACCCTGGGTTACACTTTAACAGTTGTTTACCAACATTACAACTGCCTGGAAACATCGTCTTATATGCTCGTTCACCTTTTATGTCGGAAAATACGGTAGGTTGTGGAAATGTCTTATGGCCCAGCTCTCAGGCACGACCTACTTCCACTGGTGTGTTCCACTGACTGCCTGTGCTTCACATTCTTCAAGACTCCGGTGCTCAACACCTGCTCCTACGATGTGGGACTGACTACCTCCTACACTTTTCCTTTCATCTCCTTTTATATTGATAAAGCCATTGTGATTGTGTACCAATGATGTAAAATAAGAGATGCAGCTGCCCTCATGGGAGGTTTCTTGATGCTGGTGAGGGGCTCTTGATCTAGGAAACTGGATAAACAGCCGCTGTATAATCCCTAGGGTTTAGTGCCCCGTGGCTTGATCGCTAAAGCTCTCGCTTCACACGCCGAGGGTCTGCGTTCGATTCCCAGCGAGGGTAGAAACATTGGGCGTGTTTCTTTACATCGGTTATCTATGTTCACCCATCAGTAAAATGGGTACCTAGGAGTTAGTCAACTGGTGTGGGTCGCATCCTGGGACAAGGACCTAATTTGCGGGAAATGCTCAGCATAACAAGGGACTTTCTATATAGTAGTATGTCATTGATGTCAGCTATGGTCTGTATACCTTGTACATGTACTTGTAGTAAATAAAGATATTATTATTATAGAGCTCCACCATGATAATAAGATACACCTGCCTTAAATTATGGTACAAATTATGAGTCACGTGAGTCACCTGCCAAGACAGACCTCAAATTACAGAGACCGTAAATTTGAATATACATAATGTTGTTTTGCCTCCTGTATCGCTTGGTTTGCAATATTTGTATATGAATATATAAATTCTATATAGAGGATTTTGCAAGTACAGTTTGATAAATGACATACAAATTCAACTAACCAAAGAAATTAATGCGAACATTTTACTAATCGTGAAGTTGCTTCGCTTCTAGCAAATTTCAATCAAAAAATGACTTATAATAAGATAAATAAGAAACACTGCTCAAAGAAATACTAGAATAAACCAGGAGTCAAGAAAGGTGAACACAAATCTAACCATGATATTCACGACTATACAAACCTCAAATATTTTTTTTTTCTGAGCCTCGAAGCGAAAAAGAATGACAAGAATAAACCCCGCCCCAGAGCTATACTGGAAATAAAGTCCATGGCTGCCACTTTAGAACCTCAGGTGTAAAAATTTTTTTTTTTTTTTTCAAAAAATGCAATGCCTAAACCAAGCAATCAAAAGAAATATAAAATAGATTCCTAACCATGTCAAGTGCAGCGTTGTGTTACCTACAGACGAATTATTACTTAGCGGTGACCCCAAAAAAATAGGCCACTGGCGGAGGTCGGTCCGAATGTTAATGAATATTCAATTTTCACTGAGGCACTTAAGTTGAAGTTATGACCCTGAAAAGTTAAAACTGTTTTCTGTACTTGTATATAAAATGATAGTTACGACTTCCCAGCAGTGATAGGCATTTAAAAATCCATTATGCCTTGAAAACCTTTTAAACTCTTCTCCAAAAGTTCTGTTGTTTCGTGTTTCAAATTTATTAAATTTAAAAAAATGAGAATGCACCAAATGTTGCAATGGTAAAGTCACCAAATGTTGCAATGGTAAAGTCACCAAATGTTGCAATGGTAAAGTCCCAACAGACAGGTTAAATAAAATGTCACGTGTATATTAACCTTTAAAGACCTGTGATTACTTCACGTTCAATCAGAAAATAGTGGAATCGACCAAACTAGAAAATACCCTTGACCTCATTTATATATAACGAGGCTCTAGTACAGAATATAACTGCGTTAAGCGCAAACAAATCAAAACCACAACCAAACTGGTCTTGAGCAGCCCAACAAACAGTTAAGTTAATTCATTCATCTTAAAGAATAACTGGGATCAGTTAAATCATGACGTCACTGATATAATGCTGAGAAATAACATGAATTTAAGCCAATGAAATATGCTGAGAAATAACGAATTTAAGCCAATATCTGAAGAGAATGAGCTAATTAGCACTAGAAGTATGCTTCAGACATCTAGTATTAAGGAAATTAAAAATGCTGGTTAGAGATATGTGTCCTTTACAAGTGATGATGAAAAATCATCACTCTCAAAGTCTCCATCTTCCTCAAGATCAAAACGTTACGCTAATTAGATGAGCTGGAAATATTTAGCTAAACCCGAATGAGTCATACAGAGTCCAGGAAAGACAGTGAAGGAATAAAAATGTTAAAATATAAAGAAACACAAACACTTTCTTACTTACAAATTCCAGGGCAAAAATCCTATATATATTCGGATCTTAACTTGAAGATGTCGCTTATACTGACACCAAAGAAATGAGTAAAACGTGAGAGTTACAATATAACTGTGTTCAATGACTAAAGAATGACGGTCCAAAGGAATTTTTCCATGACACCCAACACTGCCAGCTTCAACTTTCTTGTAGATATGACCTTAACTCCACTCGACTTCGAAGAAGCTGTACATGGTACGCCCATGCACTCTGCCAATTACCAGTGCTCACGAAACTTATTGAACAAAATGTGCAAAAACACTATCACATGCCTTAAATATACTATAAAGACGGACTCTGGGCACAGGAGTCAAAAAACATGCACTAGCCCCCACTCAATGCAAGGAGAAAAACAAATCACAAAATAAGCTATTGGCCGATAACACTTGACATCAAACCAAATATTTTAAAGTGTTTCAGGAAGTAATAATGCCAAACAAACTTATCACAACAACTTCAAAACACTAAGAAACACAGGTTTAAAAAGCAGATGACTCCTGACCCTCGCAACTGATAGATCATGACATGTTCGATGCCCTGGAAGACAAATGAAATGTAGATTTAATACACAAACTTCGCAGAGACCTTCCGGTGTGATCATGGGTGTAAGAAGAAGCAAAATGAAGAACTGGTGAAGCAGGCAGAGGATTTATTTTTATTTTTTTAACAGGACCCAAAGAGAAATAATGAACAATAAAAATGGTAGGGTAGCACTGTTGAAAACTCAAGTTCCTTGAGGTACACTGCAGACCATGATTTTCATTCTCGTATACACTACCAATATACATCATAGCACTGTATCATTATACATGAATAGTATACAGTATCGACAAAAAGATTTAGTCATCTTTATTTGTGTACGTTTTACCACCCAGTGACTTTTCCAATACAAATTCTCGTGTTTTGTATATAGTTCTACAGTCTTCCCACTATGACCATGAATGTTGAACATGCATCTAATTCTTTTTCGCTTTATCATCCTTTACAGACGATACTAGAGTATGTTACAATTTATTCGGCGTATGTTACACTCCCATATAGGCTGCCTCCCAACCAGCAAACCGGGTGCTAAGGGTTTAATGATCGATAGGGTACCCGTCGTTAAATCAGTACCTTGGTTCATTGACTAATCACAGGCAAGCCCACCAATGTGGTTCACTCGCGGTAAACATCGGCAGACTTGCCTACCTGCTGGTTGAGTACTGTGCACTCTCTCTGGCTTCTGCTTTGCCATCTGTCACCGTGTACACTTATTATTTTATCTGTACATATTGTACAGTGTACATACCTGTATATTGTGGGTGAAAGCAAACCATACATTATAGTCTACTGCTGAGTTTGCTTGCTTCAATTCTCATTACGATCATGTCTCACAGGCCATTCATTACCTGCGTTCGTAATAAAGTGGATATCTAATGAGGACAGAAAATATTCACGCTAGTATAAACCGTGACGTCAAATGGACTATCAAAAAAATAAGTTCAGTAAGGACATTTCAAGTTCTCCTCTATGAAAAGGGAACAGTCAACACCAACAGTGTCTAGCATTATCATCAACCAGCATCAACGGTGTGTAGCGTTATCATCAACCAGGTAGCGACAACAGTAGCCAGCACCAAAGTCAGCAGACATCAACATCAGTTGATGCAAGGGGAGGCCTTGTGATAGACCTGGCCGCGGGGGCGTTGATCCCCAGAATACCATCCAGGTAGAGTCCAGGTAGGTAATTGACACCAACACTAGCTAGTACCACCACCAGCCATCACCACTGTCAGCTAGTACCAACACCAGCCAGCACCATTATCAGCTAGTACCAACACCAACCAGCATCACTATAGCTAGTTCCAATATCAGCCAGCACCACTATCAGCTAGTACCAAAATCAGGCATTATAACTGACAACTAGTACCAACATCAGGCATCACCACTGTCAATTAGTACCAACACCAGCCATCACCACTATCAGCTACTACCAACACCAGTAAACACCACTGTCAGTATCAACACCAACCAGCCCCACTATCAGCTAGTACCAACACTAGCCAGCACCACTATCAGCTAGTACCAACACAAGTAAACACCACTGTCAGTATCAACACCAACCAGCCCCACTATCAGCTAGTACCAACACTAGCCAGCACCACTATCAGCTAGTACCAACACTAGCCAGCACCACTATCAGCTAGTATCAACATCAGGCATCACCACTGTCAATTAGTACCAACACCAGCCATCACCAACATCACTCACCACCAGCATCTATCAGCGTCAGCACCAACATCACTCACCACCAGCATCTATCAGCGTCAGCACCAACATCACTCACCACCAGCATCTATCAGCGTCAGCACCAACATCACTCACCACCAGCATCTATCAGCGTCAGCACCAACATCACTCACCACCAGCATCTATCAGCGTCAGCACCAACATCACTCACCACCAGCATCTATCAGCGTCAGCACCAACATCACTCACCACCAGCATCTATCAGCGTCAGCACCAACATCACTCACCACCAGCATCTATCAGCGTCAGCACCAACATCACTCATCACCAGCATCTATCAGCGTCAGCACCAACATCACTCACCACCAGCATCTATCAGCGTCAGCACCAACATCACTCACCACCAGCATCTATCAGCGTCAGCACCAACATCACTCATCACCAGCATCTATCAGCGTCAGCACCAACATCACTCACCACCAGCATCTATCAGCGTCAGCACCAACATCACTCACCACCAGCATCTATCAGCGTCAGCACCAACATCACTCATCACCAGCATCTATCAGCGTCAGCACCAACATCACTCACCACCAGCATCTATCAGCGTCAGCACCAACATCACTCATCACCAGCATCTATCAGAGTCAGCACCAACAGTCACCATCACTAGCGCCAACACAATGATCTTTCTATTTAATAACCGCTTGTTTTAGTCTCCTGCTATTTTTTTCTAAATTAATTGGGACTTTATTTTAAAGTTGCATAGATAAAATAAGAGGCCTTGTTGCATAGCCATTAATATCCAGTGTGAAGGCATAAATTATGAAAGCACTTGTAAACATCAGTGTTGAATAAACATCCGTGTTGAAGAAACATCAGTGTTGAAGAAACATCCGTGTTGAAGAAACATCAGGTGAAAAAATGTTTAAATGTTGTCCTAATGTGAAGTGTGAATACAGTGAAGTGTAAACATTATAGTGTAAACATTATAGTGTAAACATTAAAGTGTAAACATCAGACAGTGAACTGGAAACAAGAGACAGTGAGGTGTAAACAGAGAGTTGTGGTGGAAATTGAATTCCACAGACTTCTCTATTTGGGTGGGGGTGCGATGGTTGGGTGGGTTGTTGGTTTTTGAGCCGGTAACTGTGGAGTCATTGTGACCATTAGCACTCCCCACGGGTGAGGTTCAAGAACCCCACCCGTGGTATGGTTTACCATCATAGAAGCCGTGAAACGTACGTCCTCTTGACATACCTAAGACATCATTGGCTATGTTGAGCCATGGGACCTTGACCCGTCAGGTCTGGGACCTTGACCCGTCAGGTCTGGGACCTTGACCCATCAGGTCTGGGACCATGATCCATCAGGTATGGGACCATGATCCATCAGGTCTGGGACCTTGACCCGTCAGGTCTGGGACCTTGACCCATCAGGTCTGGGACCATGATCCATCAGGTCTGCGAGCTTGACCCGCCAGGTCTGGGACCTTGACCCGTCAGGTCTAGGGCCTACAAATGTCATAGTGACTGACATTCTCACATGTCCTAAGCACTTAATCATTTTTTTTTTTTTGCCATCTTTGGCAACTAGGCGTACAGCAGGCCTAGGCATATAATTTGAAAAGCCAAGAGACGGGCTTTAGGCTTGTTCTAGAATCTAGATAGACACTATGTAAGATTGAAAATTATATTAAAATACGGACAAGTTAATTAAAACACGTTCAGCAGTTGGGTAGGCTTATTGTTGAAATGTTTGACCTACACCAACATGAGGCCTGGTCACAGGCCGGGCCGCGGGGGCGTTGACCCCCGGAACTCTCTCCAGGTAAACTCCAGGTAAACACCGTAGGCTTCTTCAGTCAAAAAACAGAGGCAGCAGGTGTAGTAGTGGAATGGAGATGATGTAATCAGCCTGTTTGAGGCAGTCAGTCCCTCATCCTGGAAGGGTGTTCAGCTCCACGGTCTGGAACTTCATGAAGCTGAGCTCTTCTCCAGGCTGAGGGACTGACCACCTCAAATAGGCTGATGACATCTTCATTTCACTACTACACTTGCTGCTTTGTATTTGACTGAAGAAGCCTACTGTGTAGGCGAAACGTTTCGACAATAAAGACACCCAACTGCTGGACGTGTGTTACTCGTCACCACATAAGTTCTTCAGCACGTCCAGCGAGGGAAGTTCTTCTCTAAGACCAACCTGTAACTACAATAGTGCTTCAGTGCCTTGTTAAGGTCGGCAGTGTGGGTATACCAGAGACCAAGTGGTTTGTGGCTCTCTGGACTTACGCTGGATACACAGTCAAGTGGAGGTGACCTTGTGACCTTACCTGTGGAGTGAATAGATGATTTGCCCTGACGTCTTTAGTTCCGCTAATCCTTGTTTTGCCTCGCAACTTTGTCCAGCATAGACTACAGTCCATGAACTTGTTCAAGATAGGTAAAGACCTAGCATAGGCAGAGTAGTATTGGTTCAAATGACTGGGAGTCAGTCCCGGAGCTGGGAGGGTCCGCTCTCACTCCTCCTCAGACTGATCATACTGAAAATTTTCGGCCTGGATAATGGACCAGGCAACAGATGTCAGAGACATCAGATTGGTAAGTAACCAGGAGTCGGTATACTTAGCAGTACGGTATAAACCTTCTAATGGATACCGATAAATTGCTTTAGAAAGACACCTGAGGATATATTTGTTAGAAAACGGTTTGGTTCTTGGATCACTTCTAACACACAGAGGTTAAAAAGACAGTATATATAAAAGCGGAGAGCCCACGACATTAGAGCCGAGATGCCTGGGTTCCAGTTGGGCTCGACTGACAAGTGACTGATTACTATCAAAAACACAAACCAAAATTATCGATAACACGAGTAAACAAAGTGAAGTGTAAACATTATAACGTATGAACCAAATGCAAACTTTACGTAAAAGCATTGCATGTAAACATTGTGTAATACGTGAAAATGACAACGTGTAAACAATACATGTAAATAATATATGTAAACAACGTGTAAGCAACATGAAAAAAATATATGTAAACAATACAACGTGTAAACAGTACATGCAAACAATACAAAGTGTAAACAGTACATGTACACAATACAAAGTGTAAACAGTACATGTACACAATACAAAGTGTAAACAGTACATGTACACAATACAAAGTGTAAACAGTACATGTACACAATACAAAGTGTAAACAGTACATGTAAACAATACAACGTGTAAACAGTACATAAGGGGGATTACCAATAGACCCCTGGCTGTCTTCAAGCAGGCACTGGACAGGCACCTAAAGTCGGTACCTGACCAGCCAGGCTGTGGTTCGTACGTTGGACTGCGTGCGGCCAGCAGTAACAGCCTGGTTGATCAGGCCCTGATCCACCATGAGGCCTGGTCACAGACCGGGCCGCGGGGGCGTTGACCCCTAGAACTCTCTCCAGGTAAATACAACCTTTAAACAATACATGTAAATACAACCTTTAAACAATACATGTAAATACAACGAATAAACAATATATGTAAATACAACGAGTAAACAATACATGTAAATACAACGAGTAAACAATACAAGAACTATTTTCCAGCATTAAAATAAGAGTTGCATCTAAGCATTTAGAAGAGAAAAGACATTTTTAATTTACGAGCTGAAAGCATCTCTAGCGGGGCGCAATTTGTGGAGCAGCTCGTAATTCAGGCAGAAGTAGGCACCTTTTATAGCAGCCAGGGGTGTAAGCCTCTGTGCATCCGTGTACATACACGGAAATGAAAAGTTTCATGGCTAAACATTCCAAAGAAAACACAAGTGTTACCTGGGGATAAATAAACACGACTTGACCTGGTTCTCATTTTAGGATAATCCAACAAAGGAGAAATGGATTACAATGTTCATTTTCAATTACTTGTAAGTGGAAGTAGATAGGAGGAAGAAATATACTGGAGCAAAGAAGAGGAGACTTATAGAAAGATGAGACATTTCATAAATAGATTCCAATGAATTAGGGAGTGGAATGGTTCAACAGCCCACTGTATAGTGAATAGGCTAATTCTGAAATTCCAGGAGGCCACGAAAGGACTCACATCAATGAGGCTGGAAATTGTAAACACTCTGTGAACTCTTTGTTTAATCAAACTGCTGAGAGACCAAACAGCGAAAAAAAACTGCAATAGGTACAGAATACAGAACAGTGAATAGGGAAATACGCAAATGACAGTGTCAAATGTCAAATTAGAAACCTAATTTACTGGCAAGTCACATAAGGAAGTTGGAGAAAAAAAAACCCTAAGGGTTCCGAGTGCACTAAGAAGATGAGAGGAATAAGAAAGAGTAAACAAAGAACTTATTGCAGTGGAGTTTAAAATAATAACAAAGAAATGAGCAAAATACTGAAATGAAAAGAGTGTTTTTAGTGAGCACTTTTCATGACCAACTCCAAATTCTACCAACATCTCCATAACATCTGACATAATCCTGACCCCACTTGCTTTTCAAAAGGCCTAGGTTAGCATGGCCAAACACTTCACCCCCCTGATTCAAACTCAAGGATTTCAATATTCATAAAAAAGTGTATCCACTGTCTTCCCATAAACTAACCAAAAAATATATATATAAGAATTATGTTGGTCATTATAATCTTTGGGTTCTAAGAAGCAATATTGATCAGTACAATGAATCACTACAATTACACAACCCAGAGCTAGAAGGTACAAGAGCAGGTCGCTCACGCTTGTCACATCTGGTGGACCACTGCGTCACGCTTGTCACAGTTGGTGGACCACTGCGTCACGGTTGTCACAGTTGGTGGACCACTGTGTCACGGTTGTCACAGTTGGTGGACCACTGCGTCACGGTTGGTGGACCACTGCGTCACGGTTGTCATAGTTGGTGGACCACTGCGTCATGGTTGTAGATGAAAGACTAGCAAAATGCTTATGTAAAATATAGAGAGAATTTGCAAGTCTTTGAAATGTCATATCAGTATAATAGAAATGTGATGCAAAATCAGCACAGCACGCAAGAGGATAACTAGGAAAATTAGGCAAATGGAATGTCAATTTTCTAACCGAACTTAAGAGTAATTGTCAAAAGTGTTAAATGTAAATGCTTCCACAGTCAATAGATGTTCCTAAAAGTATCATTCTCACCTTGATTCCCTAACTAAGTCTCATATTTGACAGACAAATCATACCGTTCTATCATCTCTCTAAGACATTACAAGATATTACACTTGACCTCGGCAAACATTCACATAATGAGTTGCAAATGTGTAGAAAGAGAAAACTGAAAGATGCCTTCCAATACTCAACAAATTTTTCGTTCATGGGTAAATTGATGGTCTCATCAGGGCTGCAGGCAGTTTATTCACGATCACATCTCGACAGTATCTTGAAGTGCATTTAGACTGCTCCAAGAGTTGCGTATTAATCCAATCATTTGAGTCTGAGTGCTCCAGCATCTCTTGGAAATCTTCCTAGTGATATTCGCCTCTCGTAAGCCTGGAAAAAATATCTCTGCATGTTTCCAGGTGGCCACTCAGATTATGAACACAGGTAAACAAGTGATCGTGTGAGCCATCGTTACCACTCGCCATCATTCCTCACTGATGCAACAGAAGGTCTGTTGAAATATTGGCAAGTTGAGCCCTTGCAGTCAAGACACAGCGGGATTGTTCATTTATATCTTACCAGATCCACTTTCCAAGATCAACATAGTTTTGATTTTATTGTCAATAATCAGGTTTCACTTTACTCGTCTCGTTATTTTTTTGCTCTTCCTCTGGACCTCTTATAATGTCTCAGTATTTTCTGAAACAAAAGTTATCATTATTTTATAATACGGAACAAAACTAGTTTGCAGCTGGTCAAAAGAGTAATTTGTTCATTTGTAAAAAATAAAACAAACAAAAAAAGAACTGCTTAATTTCTTTGGGCTAGTCAAAAATCTTTTGCCAGGGTAAAAATGCTCCCTTTGCCCCAGCTATAATTCATCTCTGATTCGAGAACAAAAGGCTCTGAACACAGTACAAGCACCCCTTATTAAAAGGCAGGGGCTGGGGAAGTACATAAAAGATAACTAAGTGAAAAAGGCCCAAAACTTTTCCACCCATAAATAAGGGAAACTACCCACTGATCCAAGATGCCCTCAAGTGAAAATTTCACAAGTTCCCTCTTGGTCGCTTACGTTGGACAGTGTACTGCTAGCAAGGTCTGGCTGATCAGCCCATCAGTGCCGTGAACCAGTTTGGGACCGTGACCTTGAGGCGATGACCTCCGGAATTTACAACAAGAATGCAGGAGGTTCGAGTACTCACTGAAGAGAGAAGACGTATGACAGAAAGTGGTGGTGAGAGGACTATTGAAAAGCAATTGAATCGGAAGCTGTAATGAAGCTACTGCAATAGTTGACTACCAGAACTGATACTATTATGAGATATACAGATTTTTTGCTAGACGAAATTTAATCCTACGCATTATTTGTTTATAACGAAAACTTAGAGGAATAATAATGGAAGAGGATAGAGAATACACAGAAGACTTGGACAAGCTGCAAGCTTGCTCAAACAAAGCTTACTAAAATTAAACCAAAATGGTGCAAAGTCATGATAATTTAGAAAAAAAAAACGATTAAGTACAGCTTTACATGTAAGAACCTGCTACTGTTTAGTTAGAATGACCCAAGACTTAGCACAACATTAAACACATCGTCAGAGGTGTATATAAACTAAATATCATTGACAAAATTAGTTATAATAATAACCATAGTTTTTAAATAAGTGGACTGGTAAGCCAGTGGAAGGCCTCTGTCAGATGACCAAAAGCACCAGCTGTGGGTAATCATGTAACTAAGACCCGCGTCAGGAAACACTTGTCCTGCTTCCTGACAAACCTTACCTAATCTAACATTGACAACATCATAAGACAACGACAAATTTAGTTCCACATAATACAATATATGTACAGAGATGTATGTACACTTGGTTGTGCATGCGGAAACCCCATAGTCATGAAGAGCACTTCAGTCAAGCTTAAACCTAAGATAAGACTACTCAAGACTAGCTCTGGGAACTACCTGCGGACACCTTAATGAAGCTATGCACAACATACTTCAGATGTGTCAAAATACGCAGCACAAGCCTGGCGCTCACACCTGGTCAACATAAGCATGACGCTCACACCTGGTCAACATAAGCATGACGCTCACACCTGGTCAACATAAGCATGACGCTCACACCTGGTCAACATAAGCATGACGCTCACACCTGGTCAACATCTCTGGACACTCGTGAAGGTCCTGAAGTTTGCAACACGTCTCGGAGAAGAGAGGACAGAGTTATATGCAGAAGCTAAATTAAAACGAACTTGTGAATCTAAAATGAGAATGAACAGGAAGAACATAAATATGATGAATGAGACTTAAGCAACATTTAGAAACCTTTATCATGGACACGTCTCGCCAGCCAGTGGCTTCTTCAGTCCGATGCAGAGAACGGTATTTAATCCACTTTTCCCGGTAATATGCTATTCTTTTCTCAGAACTGATGTACTGAACACAGACTCCAAACTAAGGGACTGATTACCTCAGACTCCTCATCTTCCACCGTTCTCTATTACATGGGACTGAAGAAGCCAATGGCCTGCGAAACGTTTCCACGATAAAGATTTACAAATGTTACCAAAGTCTCATTCATCGTAATTCTGTTCTTCCTGTTCATTCTCATTCAAGGTTCACAAGTTCGTTTAATTTAGCCTCTGCTTTCAACTCCTCCCAGATGTTCCACAAGTGTCTCATTCTTCAACTTGTAACTTTTCTGAACCACTTCCGTCATACAAGTAACCATTAAGAGTGTGACCTACAGACAAATTGTTAATCTAAATGGTATATATAGTGGTAAATTTACATATGCTGGTATAATGGTATATTTCTATATGCTGCTTATTATGCAGTGTGCTCAGTAAAAATATTGTATGAAAACGCTCCATATATGTCATTTTCAGGGATATGTCCTGAAACCGGACGCGTATTATTCCTGGTCAGGCAGAGTTGTCAGGAGACAGAAGCAGGTGAGGGGTTTGTGGGGTAATACGAGAAGGGCAGCGGCTGGGAGAAGTCGTGTTTTGGTGTTGGTTTTTAAGTAGATGGGGGTGTTTGTAAGTTTGTACCATAGGTTATTTTATTTGCGTTTAAGTGCTCTCATGTTTAACTGTAAGGCCCTAGTGTACAGAGGCCTGTTTAAGTTTTTGGTAGACAGACCGGCAGAAGACGGGGGGGGAAGGGTTTCATGGCGCTTTCCTTTTTATATTTATATATTTTGTTTAACTCACTAGTAGCGTTGTGCTAGTGAGTTAAAGGTGAAGAACTGGAGTATGATATTGAAGTGTAGTAGATTGTAGGTTGTATATACATTATGATCAATATCATATTTTTGTATGGATGAGTTTTTGTGTACTTATACTACTATATTGACTATTTAAATTTATACTTCATAATTTGTATGAAGGTACATGCTGCCCCTAGAGTGGTTGCTTCATCAATGTCATTTAAATGCCCCTAGACAGCAGGATGAGTTGCCTTTAGGAGCCATAACCTTTTAAGTTACGCAGAATCAAAGTTATAGTTGGATATATCTATATGCTGGTATAGTAGTGTATTTCTATATGCTGGTATAGTGGTATAATTCTATATGTTGCTATAGTGGTTTAATTCTATATGTTGGTATAGTGGTGTATTTCTATATGTTGGTATAGTGGTATATTTCTATATGTTGGTATAGTGGTGTATTTCTATATGTTGGTATAGTGGTGTATTTCTATATGTTGGTATAGTGGTGTATTTCTATATGTTGGTATAGTGGTGTATTTCTATATGTTGGTATAGTGGTGTATTTCTATATGTTGGTATAGTGGTGTATTTCTATATGTTGGTATAGTGGTGTATTTCTATATGTTGGTATAGTGATGTATTTCTATATGTTGGTATAGTGGTGTATTTCTATATGTTGGTATAGTGGTGTATTTCTATATGTTGGTATAGTGGTGTATTTCTATATGTTGGTATAGTGGTGTATTTCTATATGTTGGTATAGTGGTGTATTTCTATATGTTGGTATAGTGGTGTATTTCTATATGTTGGTATAGTGGTGTATTTCTATATGTTGGTATAGTGGTGTATTTCTATATGTTGGTATAGTGGTATATTTCTATATGTTGGTATAGTGGTGTATTTCTATATGTTGGTATAGTGTTGTATTTCTATATGTTGGTATAGTGGTGTATTTCTATATGTTGGTATAGTGGTGTATTTCTATATGTTGGTATAGTGGTGTATTTCTATATGTTGGTATAGTGGTGTATTTCTATATGCTGGTATAGTGGTGTATTTCTATATGTTGGTATAGTGGTATATTTCTATATGTTGGTATAGTGGTGTATTTCTATATGTTGGTATAGTGTTGTATTTCTATATGTTGGTATAGTGGTATATTTCTATATGTTGGTATAGTGGTGTATTTCTATATGTTGGTATAGTGTTGTATTTCTATATGTTGGTATAGTGTTGTATTTCTATATGTTGGTATAGTGGTGTATTTCTATATGTTGGTATAGTGGTGTATTTCTGTATGCTTGTTTAGTGTTATATTTCTATATGTTGGTATAGTGGTGTATTTCTATATGTTGGTATAGTGGTGTATTTCTATATGTTGGTATAGTGTTGTATTTCTATATGTTGGTATAGTGTTGTATTTCTATATGTTGGTATAGTGTTGTATTTCTATATGTTGGTATAGTGGTGTATTTCTATATGTTGGTATAGTGTTGTATTTCTATATGTTGGTATAGTGTTGTATTTCTATATGTTGGTATAGTGTTGTATTTCTATATGTTGGTATAGTGGTGTATTTGTGTATGCTTGTTTAGTGGTATATTTCTATATGTTGGTATAGTGGTGTATTTCTATATGTTGGTATAGTGGTGTATTTCTGTATGCTTGTTTAGTGGTATATTTCTTTATGTTGGTATAGTGGTGTATTTCTATATGTTGGTATAGTGGTGTATTTCTATATGTTGGTATAGTGTTGTATTTCTATATGTTGGTATAGTGGTGTATTTCTATATGTTGGTATAGTGGTGTATTTCTATATGTTGGTATAGTGGTGTATTTCTGTTTGTTTGTTTAGTGGTATATTTCTATATGTTGGTATAGTGGTGTATTTCTATATGTTGGTATAGTGGTGTATTTCTATATGTTGGTATAGTGGTGTATTTCTATATGTTGGTATAGTGGTGTATTTCTATATGTTGGTATAGTGGTGTATTTCTGTATGCTTGTATAGTGGTACATTTCTGTATGCTTGTATACCACCAAAGTAACACTGGTCATGATATTAAAAGCGATAAACAAAAGAACTGTATAGTTCGGCTTCACATTACACTGAGAGTTTTATAATGCACTCGGCGTTGATTTCTGTCCGATCTAGACCATTAAGAAATGCGAATATTTTCCATTTTATGTTTAGTTTAATTACGTTATTATATAATAACCAATATTTAAGTTTAATTAACTAAAATAAATGGTCGGTCTACGTATGTCAACGAAGGACATCGTAGTCCCTTAGTTCGTTGGTATCTCCACGAACGACGTTTAAGCGGGAGGCTGAGTCCTCTTGAATTTCTGAAGCCCTCTTCAATCTGTTGAAGATGGTCCTCATCATGTAACCGAAAATGTAATGCATATTTCGGTTTTATTATCTCAATTTGAGTATAAATTTATGAAAAAAGATTATGGAACAGTTTTTTTTGGTTAGCTTGTTTGTTCTGTGACCAATCCATGCCATAATCATCAGACTGGTGTGTCCTAAGCCGTCCGGTAACATGTAGCTGTCACTCGTCTGTATCCTGAAGTAGTCAGTAGCACAGCACTGTCATAATATCACTCGTCGGTATCCTGAAGTAGTCAGTAGCACAGCACTGTCATGCTGTCACTCGTCTGTATCCTGAAGTAGTCAGTAGCACAGCACTGTCATGCTATCACTCGTCGGTATCCTGAAGTAGTCAGTAGCACAGCACTGTCATGCTGTCACTCGTCTGTATCCTGAAGTAGTCAGTAGCACAGCACTGTCATGCTGTCACTCGTCTGTATCCTGAAGTAGTCAGTAGCACAGCACTGTCATGCTGTCACTCGTCTGTATCCTGAAGTAGTCAGTAGCACAGCACTGTCATGCTATCACTCGTCTGTATCCTGAAGTAGTCAGTAGCACAGCACTGTCATGCTATCACTCGTCTGTATCCTGAAGTAGTCAGTAGCACAGCACTGTCATGCTGTCACTCGTCTGTATCCTGAAGTAGTCAGTAGCACAGCACTGTCATGCTGTCACTCGTCTGTATCCTGAAGTAGTCAGTAGCACAGCACTGTCATGCTGTCACTCGTCGGTATCCTGAAGTAGTCAGTTGCACAGCACTGTCATGCTATCACTCGTCTGTATCCTGAAGTAGTCAGTAGCACAGCACTGTCATGCTATCACTCGTCTGTATCCTGAAGTAGTCAGTAGCACAGCACTGTCATGCTATCACTCGTCGGTATCCTGAAGTATTCAGTAGCACAGCACTGTCATGCTGTCACTCGTCTGTATCCTGAATTAGTCTGTAGCACAGCACTGTCATGCTATCACTCGTCTGTATCCTGAAGTAGTCAGTAGCACAACACTGTCATGATGTCATTCGTCTGTATCCTGAAGTAGTCTGTAGCACAGCACTGTCATGCTATCACTCGTCGGTATCCTGAAGTAGTCAGTAGCACAGCACTGTCATGCTATCACTTGTTTGTATCCTGAAGTAGTCAGTAGCACAGCACTGTCATGCTATCACTCGTCTGTATCCTGAAGTAGTCAGTAGCACAGCACTGTCATGCTATCACTCGTCTGTATCCTGAAGTAGTCAGTAGCACAGCACTGTCATGCTATCACTCGTCGGTATCCTGAAGTATTCAGTAGCACAGCACTGTCATGCTGTCACTCGTCTGTATCCTGAATTAGTCTGTAGCACAGCACTGTCATGCTATCACTCGTCTGTATCCTGAAGTAGTCAGTAGCACAACACTGTCATGATGTCATTCGTCTGTATCCTGAAGTAGTCGTAGCACAGCACTGTCTGCTATCACTCGTCGGTATCCTGAAGTAGTCAGTAGCACAGCACTGTCATGCTATCACTTGTTTGTATCCTGAAGTAGTCAGTAGCACAACACTGTCATGCTATCACTCGTCGGTATCCTGAAGTAGTCAGTAGCACAGCACTGTCATGCTATCACTCGTCTGTATCCTGAAGTAGTCAGTAGCACAGCACTGTCTTGCTATCACTCGTCGGTATCCTGAAGTAGTCAGTAGCACAGCACTATCATGCTATCACTCGTCTGTATCCTGAAGTAGTCAGTAGCACAGCACTGTCATGCTATCACTCGTCTGTATCCTGAAGTAGTCAGTAGCACAGCACTGTCATGCTATCACTCGTCTGTATCCTGAAGTAGTCAGTAGCACAGCACTGTCATGCTATCACTCGTCTGTATCCTGAAGTAGTCAGTAGCACAGCACTGTCATGCTATCACTCGTCGGTATCCTGAAGTAGTCAGTAGCACAGCACTGTCATGCTATCACTCGTCTGTATCCTGAAGTAGTCAGTAGCACAGCACTGTCATGCTATCACTCGTCTGTATCCTGAAGTAGTCAGTAGCACAGCACTGTCATGCTATCACTCGTCTGTATCCTGAAGTAGTCAGTAGCACAGCACTGTCATGCTGTCACTCGTCTGTATCCTGAAGTAGTCTGTAGCACAGCACTGTCATGCTATCACTCGTCGGTATCCTGAAGTATTCAGTAGCACAGAACTGTCATGCTGTCACTCGTCTGTATCCTGAAGTAGTCTGTAGCACAGCACTGTCATGCTATCACTCGTCTGTATCCTGAAGTAGTCAGTAGCACAACACTGTCATGCTGTCATTCGCCTGTATCCTGAAGTAGTCTGTAGCACAGCACTGTCATGCTATCACTCGTCGGTATCCTGAAGTAGTCAGTAGCACAGCATTGTCATGCTATCACTTGTTTGTATCCTGAAGTAGTCAGTAGCACAGCACTGTCATGCTATCACTCGTCGGTATCCTGAAGTAGTCAGTAGCACAGCACTATCATGCTATCACTCGTCTGTATCCTGAAGTAGTCTGTAGCACAGCACTGTCATGCTATCACTCGTCGGTATCCTGAAGTAGTCAGTAGCACAGCACTGTCATGCTATCACTCGTCTCTATCCTGAAGTAGTCAGTAGCACAGCACTGTCATGCTATCACTCGTCTGTATCCTGAAGTAGTCTGTAGCACAGCACTGTCATGCTATCACTCGTCGGTATCCTGAAGTAGTCAGTAGCACAACACTGTCATGCTATCACTCGTCGGTATCCTGAAGTGGTCAGTAGCACAGCACTGTCATGCTATCACTCGTCGGTATCCTGAAGTGGTCAGTAGCACAGCACTGTCATGCTATCACTCGTCTGTATCCTGAAGTAGTCAGTAGCACAGCACTGTCATGCTATCACTCGTCTGTATCCTGAAGTAGTCAGTAGCACAGCACTGTCATGCTATCACTCGTCTGTATCCTGAAGTAGTCAGTAGCACAGCACTGTCATGCTGTCACTCGTCTGTATCCTGAAGTAGTCTGTAGCACAGCACTGTCATGCTATCACTCGTCGGTATCCTGAAGTATTCAGTAGCACAGCACTGTCATGCTCTCACTCGTCTGTATCCTGAAGTAGTCAGTAGCACAACACTGTCATGCTATCACTCGTCGGTATCCTGAAGTGGTCAGTAGCACAGCACTGTCATGCTATCACTCGTCGGTATCCTGAAGTGGTTAGTAGCACAGCACTGTCATGCTATCACTCGTCTGTATCCTGAAGTAGTCAGTAGCACAACACTGTCATGCAGTTCATTATAAAGACAACGCCACTGATACTTCACAGTTGCATCTATTCAACTCATCAGAATAGATGGTGTCCTGGAGTGAATAAAAATCCCACTAACATTAATTTTTTCTCCCACCATCATCTGAAAACTAAGGGGCATGGGAGTCCTACAGGGACTCAGTCAGCAGCTACGAACTTCTTGAGTAGGAGGTTTACTTACATAACCACCACAGGTTTCCTCACCATATTATCATTACAGTCAAAACACAGATTTTATTCACAACAACACTACGAGACAGACCACAGTAATGAGGTATATACTACAACCAATAGTGGCCACAGCCAACACGTCACTCACGTCACGTTACAGAAGTTACCAACATTATCATTCGATGAATAAGACATGTGCAACAGTTGGGTATATTTATTGTTGAAACGTTTCGCCCACACAGTAGGCTTCTTCAGTCACATAGAGGTAGCAGGAATAGTAGTGAAATGATGTAATCAGTCCGTCAATCTTGGAAAAATTGTATTTGAGGTGGTCAGTCCCTCAGGCTGGAGAAGTGTCCAGCTCCATGGTTTTGAAAGATACTTAGTCGAAGCATGAGAATGGAGTCGTAATACTGTCGAAGGTGAGGTGGAAGATCTCGAAGATAATGAAGGGGACGGGATTCACTGTTGTTGTATGTTCGCCGGTACATCCGGCCCGGGTCTTCTTCAAATGGTGACCCGGCAGGGGATTCACTAGTGGAAGTAAGAAGGCAGATCCATCTGCAATCTAACCCTTTTCAAAGAGGAACCTGCCTTCTTACTTCCACTAGTGAATCCTGTCCCCTTCATTATCTTCGAGATCTTCCACCTCACCTTCGACAGCATTTAAGACTCCATTCTCATGCTTCGACTAAGTATATTTCAAGACCATGGAGCTGAACTCTTTTCCAGGCTGAGTGACTGACCACCTCAAATACTATTTTTTCAAGATTAACGGACTGATTACATCTTCATTTCATTACTGGTCCTGCTACCTCTATGTGACTGAAGAATACTATTGTGTAGGCGAAACGTTTCAACAGTAAAAATACCTATCTGTTGCACATGTCTTAATCATCAACCTGTCGGTATTTTATACCCTTTTAACATAATTACCATTCGACGTTTGACGAGGACCTCTAAGCCATATACCAGGTCCTCAGAAGCCGGGGTTGACAGTATTCCTGCTGGGGATGAGTGCCTCTTAATCGGGGGTAGAGCTAGAAGTCTGTCTGTTATTGAACAGGAGCACAAATACGCCTGAACACCGGATGACATTAACAACGCTTTTGATAAACAACACAACACCAACTCACGATTAACAGCGTGGGACGAAGCCAATTATCGTTCATGGAGACCTATAATTTGAAGCATAGATGCTTAGCTTTATCTGTGAACTTGCAAACACCATCAAACAATTTGAGTTGTTCACTTTAGCTTACATTATTGTACTCCTAAAGAAAGCTAACGTAGGCTGGAAGGCCTGGATGACAATTTAAGCTTTTAAAATCTCTAAATCTGTAAACCCGGTAACTGTAAAAGGCCGTCAGTGGGTGAAATTAATAAAGAACTTCATTAAATTAGTATATTACTAATTAGAGCTGCAATAAGATCATGCCTCTTTCGCTTTATTGTAATATTGACAGTGAACCTTTTCATTAGTTCTTAAGCTCTTCTAATACCTCTGAAGCTATATTTTTATACTCATGACGTTTAATAAGCTGCATAATAGTCAGTTCACTGCAACCAGACATACTAATGCAAACGGCATTAGTATGCAGTGATGTGGTTCTGCAACCGGCATTAGTATGCAGTGATGTGGTTCTGCAACCGGCATTAGTATGCACTGTAAGTGCAGCTGTGCTTCAGTTCGATTAAGTATAATGAAAGGTTGATCTTGGAATGAAAAATTAAGGAAATTTCATTATGAATTTCGGCACACACGTTATTATGCATATGTGACATACACAAAGCCTCCCTACATACTGTCGTACATGATGCAGATGGAAATTGTACTTTATTCATGAGGCATCAAACTCATCACTATCATTACATTAATGGTGTACAGCATCGAGAAGATGGTGACTTACACACATGTGTATTAAGTATTTTTACTGACGAGACCTTTCGCCTGCTCAGCAGACTTTTTTTTCAGTCTAATACACTGAAAGAAATGAAGAGGCAAGTTTAAAGTTCCCAGTTCCTTAGCTTTGATTGGAGTTCACTCCCTTATCATTGACACTATGACTTATTTACTGGAGCCAGAGGAGAGGTGCAACAGTTGAAGACAGTGCCACAGGTGAGCAGGACCCCGCTAGTGGAAGAAAGTCATGCCTACAACTTGAGCCAGCAGTTGTTAAAGTTCTCGGTTCCAAGAGTCCATGATGTTACTATGTCAGGCAAGTATCAATACAGTAATGCAATACCAACAAGTTAATGGATAAAATTTGTGTAAAACTCTTGGAATTTTTATTGGCAAGACGTTGCCTGATCAGCTTTCAAGCTTTTGCAGTTATTATACCGAAACACTGGAAAAAGAGAAGTAATTTTTAGCCTTGATAGGAGGCGTTCAGTCCCTTTGCCCTTTTCTAAAACAGGAATGGTCGTAGAGAAGAGGTGCAACAGTTGAAGACAGTGTCACAGGTTGACAGGACCTACTAGTGGAAGACAGTGTCACAGGTTGACAGGACCTACTAGTGGAAGACAGTGTCACAGGTTGACAGGACCTACTAGTGGAAGACAGTGTCACAGGTTGACAGGACCTACTAGTGGAAGACAGTGTCACAGGTTGACAGGACCTACTAGTGGAAGACAGTGTCACAGGTTGACAGGACCTACTAGTGGAAGTAGGACATTCCCATAACTGGGCCGCAAGTTGTTAATAGTGATAGAAGAAATAATCCTCTGCGCAAAGATTCCATGTTCCTCCCTTCATGCCCAGCCTTCAGCACCCTGCCTTCAGCCCCCTGCCTTCAGCCCCCAGCCTTCAGCCCCCTGCCTTCAGCACCCTGCCTTCAGCCCCCAGCCTTCAGCACCCTGCCTTCAGCACCCTGCCTTCAGCACCCTGCCTTCAGCCCCCTGCCTTCAGCCCCCAGCCTTCAGCCCCCTGCCTTCAGCCCCCTGCCTTCAGCCCCCTGCCTACAGCCCCCTGCCTTTCCCAAGCTAGCTCACCCCATAGCTAAGAAACTGAACACCTCCAGTCGACCTGGCTAAGAACACCTCCCGAAGCACCTCCATCGAGCGCCTCGCAAGAAACTGAACACCTCCATCGAGGCTAAGAAACTGAACACCTCCATCGAGGCTAAGAAACTGAACACCTCCATCGAGGCTAAGAAACTGAACACCTCCATCGAGGCTAAGAAACTGAACACCTCCATCGAGGCTAAGAAACTGAACACCTCCATCGAGGCTAAGAAACTGAACACCTCCATCGAGGCTAAGAAACTGAACACCTATAAATTTCCTCTCCACTTCTTCCACTGTCTCCAGTATTAAAGTCGCATGTACGTTAGACTGAAAAATTCTACAGCACAGCGAAAAGTCTCGTTAGAGAAGACGAAGAGCTTCACCTCTTATCAACTTAGGTAGTAGCGCCTTCAGCTCACAATCAAGAGGTCCTGGGTTCAATTCCAGGAGGGTGGAGAGACAGTCCCCCGCATCACACTGCTACTCTTGTTTTTGTACCAGTAAATAGAGTCCCGGGTACACTGGCATGCCATCCTGTGGGTGGTTGTATACCTCTAATAAGACTGAACTTTGAACTGATAACTCTTACCGTGTAAATTGAACCGTGTAAAAGAAATTGCGATTCAGGAAATCTTTTTCGAGATGCATTACTCAATAACCCACACGTGCTGCCAACAGTAACAGCCTGGTTGATCAGACCCCTATCCACCATGAGGTCTGGTCTCAGACCGAGCCGCGGGGGTTGGGGGGTCTACGCCTCCACGGCACAGTCCATGACCAGTTAATTCTGCAAGTCAGACCGAAACGTCGGGGGAAATTTTGGGATCTGGCTGAGTGGTGGAAGCGCTGTGTACTTTGATCCAGAGTGTGCAGGTTTGAATCCTGCTGTGGACACAATATTTGTATATACCGTATTAAAATACTATAATACTTTACACCAGCGTCTCTCCACACTCCTCCAAGCTACAAATCATACTCACCTCAAGACGGAAACAAGTCCACTTAAGAGGCACTAAGTTACAACGTCTTCTAATAACATGTTCATTTTTACACCTCGTTCATAATTACTACAGCATTTGCTTTGTCTGTTTCGTAAGGTGAAGTCAGGATCTTTCCTTAATTCATGGTATAACTTAACAGATCTTTGAGGATAATTGTGTTGCAGAGGTGTGAGCTTCTAGTTGTTATTAGAAGACAGGAGTACTTACGTGGCCCTTAAGAAATTTATGGGTAGAAACTTCTACCTGGATAACCTCCAAGGAATTACGACCTCCAAAAGAAAATATGGGAAATAATTTATTGAGAAGATAATAGCATAATGCTAGAGGCCAATATGTCTTTCATGAAGGGGAATAGAAACTCGGCCAAATTGAAGGTGATTATGGGGTAAGTTTTCCCAAACTTTGAGATTCCTAAACGTAGCAGTGTCCTGGGAATGAGTTAGGGAGCAGACAGAAAAATAGAGATAGTCACGGAGTCTCAAGCAATCTAATAATCTTCAGCAATAACGTGGAGTCTGAAATAATGTAATAATCTGCAAAAGATTCACTAAATATACTGCAATGTGCCAGCAGAGGTTTCACAGTGATCCATCCAACTTGGTGTAGCGTGTAATAATATTGGCAGAATTACCCACAATATTGTTTCCTCTACCACTACCCCTCTCTCACCTCTACCACTACCCCTCTTTCACCTCCACCACTACCCCTCTTCTCTCACCTCTACTCCACTTCCCTCTTTCCTGTCAACCCCCTCTCGTATATATTGGCTTCCACACCTCCGTGTGTTATTGTAACTTGTAAATGATCCAAGTCTGAGCGAAACGTCGTCATTAGCTAGCGATAGCTCTCTCTCTCCTCTCTCTCTCTCTCTCTCTCTCTCTCTCTCTCTCTCTCTCTCTCTCTCTCTCTCTCTCTCTCTCTCTATCTATCTATCTATCTATCTCTCTCTCTCTCTCTGAGTCCCCAGCCAATTATTTAATAATCTTGTGCATTAGCAATAAAAGTTTCAATGGTTCACCCAAGATAATCATCCTACAAGGTACCTCAGTGAAGAATCATCCTACAAGGTACCTCAGTGAAGAATCATCCTACAAGGTACCTCAGTGAAGAATCATCCTACAAGGTACCTCAGTGAAGAATCATCCTACAAGGTACCTCAGTGAAGAATCATCCTACGAGGTACCTCAGTGAAGACTCATCCTACGAGGTACCTCAGTGAAGACTCATCGTACGAGGTACCTCAGTGAAGAATCATCCTACAAGGTACCTCAATGAAGAATCATCCTACGAGGTACCTCAGTGAAGAATCATCCTACAAGGTACCTCAGTGAAGAATCATCCTACGAGGTACTTCAGTGAAGAATCATCCTACGAGGTACCTCAGTGAAGAATCATCCTACAAGGTACCTCAGTGAAGAATCATCCTACGAGGTACTTCAGTGAAGAATCATCCTACGAGGTACCTCAGTGAAGAATCATCCTACAAGGTACCTCAGTGAAGAATCATCCTACAAGGTACCTCAGTGAAGAATCATCCTACAAGGTACCTCAATGAAGAATCATCCTACAAGGTACCTCAGTGAAGAATCATCCTACAAGGTACCTCAGTGAAGAATCATCCTACAAGGTACCTCAATGAAGAATCATCCTACAAGGTACCTCAGTGAAGAATCATCCTACGAGGTACCCCAGTGAAGAAGTAAATTTGCTAACACATTACTTGCTGATGAGTAGTTGCAATTTCCTTGATCACTGTTGCAAGGTCTTTGATCACTGTCTCTTGCCAGGTCCTTGTTAATGGTCTGTTGGAAGGTCCTAGATCAAGGTCTGTTGCAAAGTCCTTGATCCCTGTCTGTTGCAAGGTCCTTGATCATTGTCTATTGCAACTTCATTGATCATTGTATATTGCAACGTCCTTGATCATTGTCTATTGCAACTTCATTGATCATTGTCTATTGCAACGTCCTTGATCATTGTCTATTGCAACGTCCTTGATAATTGTCTATTGCAACGTCCTTGATCATTGTCTATTGCAAGGTCCTTGATCACGGTCTGTCGCTCACACTTAAAAGAGAAAACTACTCACACTACACAACTAATCCCACAACATTTCCTAGAGTACACAGCTAATATGTGTAGACACAATGTCAGCTGCACGCAAAAATATACAAGCCAGACACAGGCACACTGCAGACCGAATATACCACAAATGATAACGTTATTAATGGTAAACAATTTATTCATGTTTATAACGTAACACTCCAGTTCATTATCCTCTCCACTTTATACAACATGTTTGTCTGATATCACCGGCTTACAGTTTGTTTTCCCGTGTTGCACTAGGTGTCCCAGGGTACTGATGACTTTAAAATTACACACTGCCTTCAGCAAGAACCTCAAGTCAACTACAGTCCCCGACTTCACACTCACCCGAAGCTTCAGTTTCACAAACTAAGCAACTAGTATAATATAAACACCCTTCAGTGTGGTACAAAGCAAGTAGTGTGGTATAAACACCCACAAGTGTGGTACAAAGCAACTAGTATAACATAAACACCTTCAGTGTGGTACAAATCAACTAGTATAATATAACACCCACCAGTGTGGTACAAAGCAACTAGTATAATATAAACACCCTTAAGTGTGGTACAAATCAACTAGTATAACATAACACCCACATGTGTGGTACAAAGCAACTAGTATAATATGAACACTCATCAGTGTGGTAAAAGAAACTAGTATAATATAACACCCACAAGTGTGGTACAAAGCAACTAGTATAATATAACACCCACCAGTGTGGTACAAGCAACTAGTATAATATGAACACTCATCAGTGTGGTACAAAGCAACTAATATAATATAAACACCCACCAGTGTGGTACAAAGCAACTAGTATAATATAACCACCCACCAGTGTGGTACAAAGCAACTAATATAATATAAACACCCACCAGTGTGGTACAAAGCAACTAGTATAATATAACCACCCACCAGTGTGGTACAAAGCAACTAGTATAATATAACCATCCACCAGTGTGGTACAAAGACACTAGTATAATATAACCACCCACCAGTGTGGTACAAAGCAACTAGTATAATATAACCACCCACCAGTGTGGTACAAAGCAACTAATATAATATAAACACCCACCAGTGTGGTACAAAGCAACTAGTATAATATAAACACCCACCAGTGTGGTACAAAGCAACTAATATAATATAAACACCCACCAGTGTGGTACAAAGCAACTAGTATAATATAAACACCCAACAGTGTGGTACAAATCAACTAGTATAATATAAACACCCATCAGTGTGGTACAAAGAAACTAGTATAATATAAACACCCATCAGTGTGGTACAAAGCAACTAGTATAATATAAACACCCACCAGTGTGGTACAAAGCAACTATTATAATATAAACACCCATCAGTGTGCTACAAAGCAACTAGTATAATATAAACACACAACAGTGTGGTACAAAGCAACTAGTATAATATAAACACCCATCAGTGTGGAACAAAGCAACTAGTATAATATAAACACCAACCAGTGTGGTACAAAGCAACTAGTATAATATAAACACCCACCAGTGTGGTACAAAGCATCTAGTATAATATAAACACCCATAAGTGTGGTACAAATCAACTAGTATAATATAAACACCAACCAGTGTGGTACAAAGCAACTAGTATAATATAAACACCCACCAGTGTGGTACAAAGCATCTAGTATAATATAAACACCCACCAGTGTTGTACAAAGCAACTAGTATAATATAAACACCCACCTGTGTGGTACAAAGCAACTAGTACAATATAAACACCCATCAGTGTGGTACAAAGCAACTAATATAATATAAATAACCATCAGTGTGGAACAGAGAAACTAGTATAATATAAACACCAACCAGTGTGGTACAAAGCAACTAGTATAATATAAACACCCACCAGTGTGGTACAAAGCAACTAGTATAATATAAACACCCATCAGTGTGGTACAAAGCAACTAGTATAATATAAACACCCATCAGTGTGGTAGAAATCAACTAGTATAATATAAACACCCACCAGTGTTGTACAAAGCAACTAGTATAATATAAACACCCACCTGTGTGGTACAAAGCAACTAGTATAATATAAACACCCATCAGTGTGGTACAAAGCTACAAGTATAGTATACACATCCATCAGTGTGATACAAAGCAACTATTATAGTACACACACCCATCAGTGTGTTACAAATCAACTAGTACACACACTCATCAGTGTGGTACAAAGCAACTAGTATACACACCCATCAGTGTGGTACAAAGCAACTATTATACACACCCACCAGTGTGGTACAAAGCAACTAGTATATACACCCACCAGTGTGGTACAAAGCAACTAGTATACACACCCACCAGTGTGGTACAAATCAACTAGTATACACACCCACCAGTGTGGTACAAAGCAACTAGTACACCCACCCAACAGTGTGGTACAAAGCAACTAGTATACACACCCACCAGTGTGGTACAAAGCAACTAGTATACACACCCACCAGTGTGGTACAAAGCAACTAGTATACACACCCACCAGTGTGGTACAAAGCAACTAGTATACACACCCACCAGTGTGGTACAAAGCAACTAGTATACACACCCACCAGTGTGGTGCAAAGCAACTATTATACACACCCACCAGTGTGGTACAAAGCAACTAGTATATACACCCACCAGTGTGGTACAAAGCAACAACTAGTATACATACCCACCAGTGTGGTACAAATCAACTAGTATACACACCCACCAGTGTGGTACAAAGCAACTAGTACACCCACCCAGCAGTGTGGTACAAAGCAACTAGTATACACACCCAGCAGTGTGGTACAAAGCAAGTAGTATACACACCCACCAGTGTGGTACAAATCAACTAGTATACACACCCACCAGTGTGG
>WNWK01018093.1:0-40847 GCA_009830355.1 Cherax destructor | reverse complement strand
ATTATTGCTTCTACTAGTGGACCCACGTCTCCTGCTGCGTCAACATCTTCACACCTCATCTTCGCAAGTATTTTAGACTACATTCTTCTGTTTCAGTTTCTCTCTGTTATAGACAATGCAGCTGAACTCTTCTCCAGCCTGATCGACTGACCACCTCAAATTCTATTTCTCTATTTCTGATGGACTGATTACATCGTCTTTGCTTCGCTACTATGACTGCTGCATCTGTATTTGACTGAAGCAGCCTACTGTGCAGGCGACACATTTCGTTCACAATAACGATGTATTTTTTACTCGGCGGTAAAAGCCTTTTTCTACTGTGCCTCACATGCTTCCAATACTCCCGTCATCTTATCTTCCGTCTCTGTTCAATTCAAATTCTTTATTTCTGATAATATTGCAAAATGGGGTTTACATAACTAATGGTATTAGTTTTTTTTTTTTTTTTTTTTATTAACACATCGGCCGATTCCCACCAAGGCAGGGTGGCCCGAAAAAGAAAAACTTTCATCATCATTCACTCCATCACTGTCTTGCCAGAAGGGTGCTTTACACTACAGTTATAAAACTGCAACATTAACACCCCTCCTTCAGAGTGCCGGCACTGTACTTCCCATCTCCAGAACTCAAGTCCGGCCTGCCGGTTTCCCTGAATCCCTTCATAAATGTTACTTTGCTCACACTCCAACAGCACGTCAAGTATTAAAAACCATATGCCTCCATTCACTCCTATCAAATACGCTCACACATGCTTGCTGGAAGTCCAAGCCCTCGCACACAAAACTTCCTTTACCCCCTCCCTCCAACCTTTCCTAGGCCGACCCCTACCCCGCCTTCCCTCCACTACAGATTTATACACTCTCGAAGTCACTCTGTCTCGTTCCATTCGCTCTACATGTCCAAATCACCTCAACAACCCCTCCTCAGCTCTCTGGACAATCGTTTTGGTAATCCCGCACCTCCTCCTAATTTCCAAACTCCGAATTCTTTGCATTATATTCACACCACACATTGACCTCAGACATGACATCTCCACTGCCTCCAGCCTTCTCCTCGTTGCAACATTCATCACCCATGCTTCACACCCATATAAGAGCGTTGGTATAACTATACTCTCATACATTCCCTCTTTACTTCCATGGACAAGGTTCTTTGTCTCCACAGACTCCGAAGTGCTCCACTCACCCTTTTCCCCTCATCAATTCTATGATTCACCTCATCCTTCATAGACCCATCCGCCGACATGTCCACTCCCAAATATCTGAATACATTCACCTCCTCCATACTCTCTCCCTCCAATCTGATATCCAATCTTTCGTCACCTATTCTTTTTGTTATCCTCATCACCTTACTCTTTCCTATATTCACTTTCAATTTTCTTTTTACACACCCTACCAAATTCATCCACCAACCTCTGCAGCTTCTCTTCAGAATCTCCCAAAGCACAGTGTCATCAGCAAAAAGCAACTGTGACAACTCCCACTTTGTATTTGCTTCTTTATCTTTTAGCCCAACACCTCTTGCCAAGACCCTCGCATTCACTTCTCTTACAACCCCATCTATAAATATATTGAACAACCACGGTGACATCACACATCCTTGTCTAAGGCCCACTTTTACTGGGAAATAGTCCCCTTCCCTCCTACACACTCTAACCTGAGCCTCACTATCCTCATAAAAACTCTTCACTGCTTTCAGTAACCTTCCTCCTATTCCATACACCTGCAACATCTGCCACATTGCCCCCTATCTACCCTATCATACGCCTTTTCCAAATCCATAAATGCCACAAAAACATCTTTACCCTTATCCAAATACTGTTCACCTATATGTTTCACTGTAAACACTTGTTCTACACACCCCTACCTTTCCTAAACCCCCCTTGTTCATCTGCTATCCTGCTTTCTGTTTTACTCTTAATTCTTTCAATAATAACTCTACCATACACTTTACCAGGTACACTCAACAGACTTATTCCCCTATAATTTTTGCACTCTCTTTGTCCCCTTTGCCTTTATACAAAGGAACAATACACGCTCTCTGCCAATCCCTAGGTACCTTACCCTCTTCCATACATTTATTAAATAATAGCACCAACCACTCCAAAATTATATCCCCACCTGCTTTTAACATTTCTATCTTTATCCCATCAATCCCAGCTGCCTTACCCCTTTCATTCTACCCACTGCCTCACGAACTTCCCCTACACCCACAACTGGCTCTTCCACACTCCTACAAGATGTTATTCCTCCTTGCCCTACAAACGAAATCACAGCTTCCCTGTCTTCATCAACATTTAACAAATCCTCAAAATATTCTCTCCATCTTCCCGATACCTCTAACTCTCCATTTAATAACTCTCCTCTCCTATTTTTAACTGTCAAATCCATTTGTTCTCTAGGCTTCCTCAACTTATTAATCTCATTCCAAAACTTTTTCTTATTTTCAACAAAATTTGCTGATAACATCTCACCCACTCTCTCATCTGCTCTCTTTTTACATTGCTTCACCACTCTTTTAACCTCTCTTTTCTCTCCATATACTCTTCCCTCCTTGCATCACTTCTACTTTGTAAAAACCTCTCATATGCTAACTTTTTCTCCCTTACTACTCTCTTTACATCATCATTCCACCAATCGCTCCTCTTCCCTCCCGCACCCACTCGCCTGTAACCACAAACTTCTGCTGAACACTCTAACACTACATTTTTAAATCTACCCCATACATTTTCAACCCCATTGCCTACACTCTCACTAGCCCATCTATCCTCCAATAGTTGTTTATATCTTACCCTAACTGCCTCCTCTTTTAGTTTATAAACCTTCACCTCTCTTTACTTACTGATTCTATTTTCCTTGTATCCCATCTACCTTTTACTCCCACTGTAGCTATAACTAAAAAGTGATCTGATATATCTGTAGCCCTCTATAAACATGTACATCCTGAAGTCTACTCAACAGTCTTTTATCTACCAATACATAGTCCAACAAACTACTGTCATTACGCCCTACATCATATCTTGTATACTTATTTATCCTCTTTTTCTTAAAATATGTATTACCTATAACTAAACCCCTTTCTATACAAAGTTCAATCAAAGGGCTCCCATTATCATTTACACCTGGCACCCCAAACTTACCTACTACACCCTCTCTGCATGTTTCTCCCACTTTATCATTTAGGTCCCCTACCACAATTACTCTCTCATTTGGTTCAAAAGTTCCTATACATTCGCTTAACATCTCCCAAAATCTCTCTCTCTCCTCTACACTCCTCTCTTCTCCAGGTGCATACACGCTTATTATGACCCACGTTTCGCATCCGACCCTTATTTTAATCCACATAATCCTTGAATTTACACATTTATATTCCCTCTTTTCCTTCCATAACTGATCCTTCAACATTATTGCTACCCCTTCCTTAGCTCTAACTCTCTCAGATACTCCTGACTTAATCCCATTTATTTCTCCCCACTGAAACTCGCCTACCCCCTTCAGCTTTGTTTCGCTTAGGGCCAGGACATCCAACTTCTTTTCATTCATAACATCGGCAATCATCTCTTTCTTATCATCCGCACTACATCCACGCACATTCAGACAACCCAATTTTATAAAGTTTTTCTTCTTCTCGTTTTTAGTAAATTTGTACAGGAGAAGGGGTTACTAGCCCATTGCTCCCGGCATCTTAGTCGCCTCATACGACACGCATGGCTTACGGAGGAAAGATTCTTTTCCACTTCCCCATGGACAATAGAGAAAATAAAAAGAACAAGAGCTATTAAGAAAAAGAAGAAAAACCTAGATGTGTGTATGTATATATATGCATGTGTATGCCAGTGTAGTGTGACCTAAAGTGTAAGTAGAAGTAGCTAGATATACCTGTTATCCAGCGTGTTTATGAGACAGAAAAAAGACACCAGCAATCCTACCATCATGTAAAACAGTTTCAGGTTTCTGTTTCACAGTCACCTGGCAGGACGGTAGTACCTCCCTAGGAATTCGCAAGAGCAGGCGAATTCCTAGCATTGTAAAAATCTCTAGTTGTATCGATGCATGCAGGGGATGAGATGAAAAGCTGTAAGCCTTCCTGCCTGAAAGCTGGCTGCCTTGGAATAACGTCTTGCGAAAGCTGGATGCCAAGGTATTGGACCAGTGTGGTACGGTCGGTAAAGCACTGCGTACCTTGTCATGAGGTTCGTAGGTTCGAGTCTCCGTCGGCCAGAGATCAGTGTTTGTGAATATTTCGCCTGCTCTTGCGAATTCCTAGTATATATATATATATATATATATATATATATATATATATATATATATATATATATATATATATATATATAACAAAATAAAAATTGAGATGTTTATTAACAAAGTTGTCTAGGTGGACAAAATCAAAGTCGTAGCAGTACGACTCAAGTACCGTGTGGTACATTAATATCAAGTATAAAAATAATATTAATATATACAAGTGTGCGTGTGAGAATGTGTGTATGTGCTCAAAGTTCTCGTTAAGTCTCAGTAACACTAGACTCTAATTAGACTTAAAAAGTGACTGACAATTTGTCCTCAAATAATCTATCTTCTCGACCCTTAAGGCCATCAAAACAGCTTGCTAGAACGATATGACGAACCATTCGTCAACAGCAATAATGTAACAAGTAGCAGCACATCGTCAAGAACAAGGAGACAAAATAACAACCCTAACTGGAGACCATCAGTAGATCCTCCATGAAAGTCATATTATTATTATGATTATTATTAATTATTATTATTATTATCAAAAGAAGCGCTAAACCACAAGGGTCATACAGCGCAGCAGGGCAGGGCAGGATGCAGGAATATTGGGTAGCAAGAGGGAGAGGGATGATTATTAGGTTATGGAGTGCAGAAGGGCAGTGGATAGTGCAGGGATAATGGGTAGCAAGAGATTGAGGTAGAAAGGACTGAGGGGAGTGCTAGAGGCATCATCAGAGTTTGTATAGTAAATCAGTTGCTGTCAAAAATTCAATGAGAGAGCCTGAATTAAAGGAGGGTCCATCAGCAAGAAGGGAAGGTAAAGTAAGAGCAGCAGAGCGGAGACGACGTTGGAGGTAAATTCTGCGTGCTCGTTGATAGAGTGGACAGATACTGGAACCTGACAATTCTCACAGAGAGGGGCAAGGAGCCTCTCCATGAGATACCCGTGAGTAAGACGAGTGTGGCCAATGTGAAGACGGGAGAGAGTAGTCTCCCAACACTGCTGCGAATCCGTCAGAAGACTTATTCAATCGTTGTACACTGTGATGGCATGAGAAAGAGAGCAGAAGTGGTCTAGAAAAATAGAGTGAGAAGCCGCCGGAAGCAGTTGGGCTTTCGCGCATGGCAGTGGGAAAGAACAGACATGAACTGTCAGAACTTCCCAAGGGGGTAGGGAAAAGTGAGATGCTACATGAACATAGAAAGATGGTAACTGAAGAGAAGACAAGAGCGAATGTAGGCGAAGAGAAAAGGGACGAAGTAAACAGGGGCGACGAACAAATAAAGAACGTCTAACATCAGTGACTATCCTATATATGGAAGGATTGCGGAGGTCATGAGAGCGAACATAATAGAGAAGCAATGAGCATCACGGCGATCGGACAGGGATGGCATATTCGCTTCTGCATTGAGGCTCTCAACCGGTGAAGAACGAAAAGCACCGAGGCATAAACGTTATCCCAGATGATAGATTGGATTAAGGCTAGAGTGGCTGCCGCATATATCTGGTCACCACAATCGAGTTTCGATAAAATTAGGGCTGAATGTAGGCGAAGGAAAGTCCTACGATCAGCCCCCATGAAAGATGAGCGAGAGTTTTAAGGAGGTTCAGCCGGCTATGACAAGTTGCCTTCAGAGAGGTAATGTGGGGTTTCCAGGATAACCGACGGTCAAACAGAAGGCCGAGAAACCTGACCGTATTATGTTCTGGGATACGCGAGCCATATAGGTAAAATGGATGATCAGAGACCACTGAACATCTAGTGAAAGTAATTTGGTGAGTTTTACTACTAGAAAATTTAAACCCATGAGTGGTGGCCCAATTGGAAACACGGTTGACGGCATGCTGGAGAGAAACTGCAATGAGATGACAGTCAGCGCCCGCACAAGCTATAACAAAATCATCAACATAGAGTAATGACCAAATATTGGATGGAAGAATAGATGCCAGATCATTTATAGCAAGGAGAAAAAGTGTTGTGCTCAGAACACATCCCTGGGAGACACCTTCAGCTTGGACAAAGTCCGGATAAAGCATGTTATTAACCCAGACACGGAAATATCTTTCAGTTAAGGTCTTAAGGAAAAATGGTAGATTGCCTCGGAGGCTTAAGGAGTGGGCCTGGGCCAAGATATTATACCTCCAAGTTGTGTCAAATGCCTTCTCAAGGTCAAAAAGGATAGCGATAACCGAGTGGTTATTGGTAAAGCCATTATGAATATATGTATCCAAGCGCAGTAATGGGTCAATGGTAGAACGGCCATTACGAAAGCCATATTGACTAGTGGAGAAACTATTGTGCGTCTCTGAATAACACATCAAACGTCTATTAACCAGACGTTCCATCACCTTGCAAACTGCACTGGTAAGAGCGATGGGACGGTAGTGGGAGGTATCATGTCCCGTATTACACGGGACATGTAGTTTTCCATAGCTGGGGAAGAACTCCCTGTGACCAAATAAGATTAAATAGTTGTAAGAGGGCTGCAAGGGCTGACTGATGTAAATGCTGTAGCATACGAATATGTATGCCGTCAGGCCCAGCTGCCGATGATCAGTAAGCGGAGAGTGTTGCCTCCAGTTCCAGAAGTGTAAAAGGCACATTATAATATTCTCCTCTGATAGAAGAAAAGTTTAAGGGCTCTAACTCGCTGGCAGACTTTGAAGAAAGGAATGAGGGGCATAGATAGAGCCCCTGAGAGATACGGACCAGATGATTACCAATTTCGGTGGCAACGTCAAGAGGGTTTGCTATATCGACACCGGCACCCCGACGAACAGGAGCCTGGTCGGGGGAGTATTTACTTCTCAGTTTCCATACTTTTTTCCAGACTGCACTCATCGAGGAACCCGAAGTGACGGTAGAAACATAATCCCACCAGCAAGTGCTTTTAGAGTAACGGATGACACGGCGAGCAATTGCTCTCTTCTGCTTAAAATCAAGGAGTCTCTCTGTGGTTCTGTTGTACCGGTACCTGCCCCACGCAGTGCGTTTCAGACATACTGCCCGAGGGCAAGCAGGAGATCACCAAGGCACGCACTTCTTATAGATAAGGCCCTTGAAGGATAGAGATATAAAGAACAGACTGTATACCACTTATTCAAGTGGATACGGGCTGCAGTGTAATGCAGCAAAGTATGAATGAAGAGCCGACGATATGGAATACTAGTGCATATAAGAAGTGCACTTTCATTAAAGATTCCATCGTGAAAAGGATTCGATGAATATAATAAATCATAGCCCGAGATGGGATGGATAACAGTTGAGCGTAATTTGGGTTCTTGTAAATAAACACACACAGGGGAGAACTGGGAGAGCAACACCTGAAACTCACCCGGTTACCCCTGAGGCCGCGGATATTCCAATGAAAATAAGCCATGATTTGCAAAGAGAAAGATACAAGCAAGCGGAGGGTAGAGGGAGCTATGGACTAGTAGGGTTATAAAAGTCTACATGTGGAGGTAGCGGAAAACTTTTAAGTAGCGAAGGATTGGGATGCTGCGACGAAAGGAGTTTTGCAGATAGAGAAGAGGGAAGAGGAGGAACAGGAGGTGGATCGGTGTCCATCAATGGTCTAGTCTCCTCAATATATTCTGAGATAGCTTCAAGCGTTTCAGAGGACAAGGACGTTGTATGTGGTACAATATTGGAGATGGAAGGAGGAGGGTGAGTAAAGATCGGGGAGACGATGGACTGTACCAAAGTAGGGGGGGATGAAAAGGTAGAGGGAACTAGAGAAGCTTGGGAGGGGATGGGAGAGGAAGCAACCTGGTAGGGGGCAGAAGTGGAAGAAACTTGGGAGGGGACAGGGGAAGAAGGTACTGTACGAGGAGGAGGATGAACCTCCACACTCGTAACAGAGCCAGTTAGAGGGGAAGAACTGGGTACAGAGACTGGAAAGGAAAAATGCGTAGATTGGAGAAGAGAAGGAGGGGTGAAAGAAGATTTGAACAATGGGGATGTGTTGGACTTCGGAGGAGAGGGGCGATGGGAAGTAGTTGTATGAGGACGTGTAGACAGAAACTTGTGAGTGAGAAGAGGAAGAGGTGAAAACAGAATGAGGTGCCGAGGTAGAGACCTCAGAGTCTAGTACAGCAAAAGAATTAGAGACAGGGGTGACTGCGGAATGGATGACCACAGAGGAGGCTGCAGAAGTTGGGATCCCAGAGGAGGGGGGGGCGTTTAGTAACTCGAGAATAAGAAATACAGGAAAGTTTCCCTTGGAGGCGCAGATGAGAGACTGCCATAGTATATGGGAGGCCTTCTGCCTCTTTGAGACAATGAATTTCACGCTCATTTAATAAACTTGGCAACGGTGAGAGTAAGATGAGTGAGCCTCACGACAATTAAAGCAAGAGGGAGGTAGACTACAAGACATATTGGAATGGTTGTCAGCTCCACAGATTGGGCGTTCTGCCATGGACCTGCAATATTTTGTTGGATGACCAAAACGAGAGCACTTTCTACACTGTTGTGGTGTAGGGATCACCTTTCGAACTTGTAAACGGTGTCCCGCAATATATACAGACGACAGAAGTTCACAGCAGTCAAAAGTTAAGCAAGCCACATTGCAAGGGTATTGTCTCCACCTGCGAGCAGGGAGGACATAAGTGTCTACTTTGAAGATTGGGAGGTCATGGAGTTCTAGCTGTTCCAGAATGTCATTGCCACATGTCTGGATATTCTGTTGGACAATGGTATGAGGTAGAATGACAGTACCACTACAAGAATTGAGGAAATGATGTTTTTTTCAATAGTTAAAGGAATAGTATCAATAGTTGTAAGGAGAGAAAGATCATGAGCTTGGGAAGCATTCTGGACAGTGATGATGCATGTACCGCTCTTGAGAGCATGAAAGAATATATCTCTACCAACATGGCGTAGGAGGGCTTTGCTAATACTATGGTCGGAAAGGTAGGCAGTAGAGGAAGTCGGTAGTAGAGTAAAATACTTAGTACATTGTGTATTTTGAAACATAGTGTGGAAAGGGAGTGCATGACGTGCTGGTCGTTTCTGAGTAGAACGAGATGGAAGCGAAGAAGTATCCTCAGGTAATGGTCTTGGGCGTTTAGGGGTGGGACCGGAGTTGGTCCGACGTGGGACGGGCAGGCGATTCGAAAATTGCCGCACCATGGAGGAAGAAGCTGGAAGCATAGTCAAAGAAGAGTAGAGGTCAGACGTATCAAAGGAGTCAGTCAAAACCCCGGTACCTGAACCAGGTGATGAAAAGGCACCATCAGGAGGTACAGCGGTATTAGATAAGTCCAAAGAGTGGTCTAAGAACGAGGCAGGGTTGGAGTAGGATGCGGTATCAGGAAGTGGCCCAGGGGGAGCAGGTTCATGGATTTGGGACTCCATGGTTATGTCACTTCTTTCTGTTTGTTTTTAGAAAAAAGAAAGAAGCAAAGAAAAAAAGAAAAAGGCAGAAACGGGGAGGAATAGCTCCTAGGAGGCAAAAAGTGCTGTAAATCCCCTCCGTGCCCAAGAGAACTTCAGCACCGCAAGTAGTGCAGATGCAGCATGGAACCCGTGCCATAAACCAGCAATCATGCTAGTAAACCAGCAATCCAGGATAGCAACCTCACATCCACCGAGCCACCTCGGTGGACAAAAGAGAGGGCGGCCGGACACCCGCCACAAAGCATACCTCCTTCGGCCACCACCCCTTGGAATCCGACAGGTAGCCTTCATAGATACACCCGTCACCCGAAAGACACCCAAAGCCACCCTCCCGAGACTGGAGAGGGATCGGGACATCCCCAGGCGATCCAGATTCCACGGCAAACTACAATGCCAAGGATGGAATGGGATGGACCCCGGTACTCTTCCTCTACCTAGGAACTAGAGTGCCTGTGGGAAGAATCCCAAAGGCTAAAAAAAGGACGGGATGGGGAGAGAGGGGGAGGAGGAACGGAAAACGAGAGGATGGGAAAGGGAAGGGGCGAGTGGGGGTAATTAGCTTCGGTCTGAGGAAGGAGACCAAAACGTCTAATTCCTCAGACCAAGAGCCTCTTCACCGCGCCAGGGGAGCCCCTTGAAGAGGATGAAAGTCTTAAAACTCCCTTAATACTGAATCTAAGTTCAGTATAACCAAATCCCCGACTACGACAGTGCATAGATGTCAAACAAAATAGGTCAGAAGCTTTAGCTTGGGACCTGGGCTGACTTAGAGTGTCGGTACGACACACAACCTCAGTAAAACGTCAAAAATCACTAAGTCTGAACAATGCTCTATGAACAGAGTTACACAGAGTTACAAGATGTATGTTTCGACTCACCAACAAAATCATACTTACCAAAACAGAGTCTAAATAACGACCAAACAGACAGAGATGAGAGGATGCTTTCAGGACAAGGAGCAGATGGAGAGAGATGATTTCTCGACTACAGACCTCACATCAGGTGCTATCACGTGACGACCGTGGTACTGCATAGACGTGCCAGGTACCGGTTGACACAAATAAGCAAGCAGGTAGTTAGCAAGACAGTTTGTGAGAGTGGACAGCCAACCACAGCTCTCGAACAGTGAGCACAGTGAAGTGTAAATGTTACATCCTACCTAATGACATAGCTAAGTCAAATAATAATATAAAGCAAGATATTTTCATTTTAGCTATTAGTGAAAATATCGCAATATAAAATTAAATGAAAGATAATATACATCAAATATACATTACATACATTGTGTCCCTATCAGGGGCTCAACTGTGATAAGAGACGATTGCAAGTTATGAATGAGAAGTTGGATGTCGTGGCTCTAAGCGAAACAAAACTGGAAGGGTAGGGGAGTTTCAGTGGGGAGAAATAAATGAGATTAAGTCAGGAGTTTCTGAGGGAATTAGAGCTAAGGAAGAGGTATCAATAATGTTGAAGGCTCAGTTATGGAAGGAGAAGAGGGAATATAAATGTATAATTCAAGGTAGTAGGTTGGTAGAAAGCAACCGCCCAGGGAGGTACCTACCGTCCTGCCGAGTGTAAAACGGAAACCTGTAATTGTTTTACATGATGGTAGGATTGCTGGTGTCTTTTTTCTGTCTCATGTCTCATAAACATGTAAGATTTCAGACACGTTTTGCTACTTCTACTTACACTTAGGTCATACTACACCATGGGGAAGTGGAACAGAATTTTTCCTCCGTAAGTCATGCGTGTGGAAAGAGGCGACTAAAATCCCGGGAGCAAGGGGCTAGTAACCCCTTCTCCAGTATTCATCACTAAAGTTAAAAAGATAAATTTTTGTTTTTCTTTTTTTTGGGGGGCCACCCTACTTCGGTGGGATACGGCCGGTTTGTTAAAAAAAATAAAAAATTATGTTGATTAAAATAAGGGTCGCATGCTAAAAGTGGGTTATAAGTGTGCATGCACCTGGTGAAGAGAGGAGTGTAGATTAGAGAAAGAGATTTGGGGAGATGTTAAGCGAATGTTTAGGAACCTTTGAACCAAGTGAAGAGTAATTTGGTAGGGGACCTAAATGCTAAAGTAGGAGAAACGGTTAGAGATGGTGTGGCAGGTAAGTTTGGGGTGCCAGGTGTAAATGATAAAGGGGCCTTTGATTGAACTTTTGTGTAGAAAAGAGTTTGGTTATAGGTAACATATATTTTAGAAAAAATGACAAGTTATATAGGATATGATATAGGGCGAAATGACAGTAGTTTGTTGGACTATGTATTGGTAGATAAAAGACTGATGAGTAGACTTCAGGATGTACATATTTATAGAGGGCCCACAGATACATCAGATCACTTTTTAGTTGTAATTACAGTGACACTAAAAGGTATATTTGATAAAGGTGAATGGAATCAACAGATAAGAGAGAGGTGAAGGTTTATAAATTAAAGGAGGAGGCAGTTAGGGCAAAATATAAACAACTATTGGAAGAAAGATGGTCTAGTAAGAGTATAGGCAATGAGGTTGAAGAGATAGGGGGTACATTGAAAATGTAGTGTTAAGTGTTGAGAAGAAATTTGTGGTTACAGGAAAGTGGGTGCGGAGGGAAGAAGAGCGATTGGTGGAATAATGAGGTAAAGAGAGAAAAAGTTAGCATATAAGAGGTTTTTACAAAGAAGCCATACAAGGTGAGAGGAGTATATGGACAAAAAGAGAGGTAAAGAGAGTGCTGAGGGAATGTAAAAAGGGGAACAATTGAAAGAGGTGAGATGTTATCAAAAAATTTTGTTGAGAATAAGAAAAGTTTTGGAATGAGATTAATAAGTTGAGAAAGCCTAGGGAACGAATGGATTTGACTGTTAAAGATGGGAGAGGAGAGTTGTTATATGGAGAGTTAGAGGTGTCTGGAAGATGGAAGGAATATTTTGAGGAACTGTTAAATGTTGATGAAGATAGGGAAACTGTGATTTTTTTGTACTGGGCAGGTAGGTATAACATCACAAAGCAACACTCACCTTTTTCCTTCATCAATTTTAGGTTAACCTCATCCTTCGTAAACCCATCCGGACAAATCAACACCCAAATATATGAAAAAATTCACTTCTTCCATACCCTTCCCCCAATGTGATATCCAATTTTCTTTATCTAAATCGTTTGATACCTCATACTCATCTTACTATGTTCACTTTCAACTTTCTAAACCCTTTTCACTCACATTCAAATTATACATTTACATTATACATTCCATTCAGTTATACAAACATATTTACATCATAGTTTTAACGGTTTTTTTACTTGGTCAATGTTCAGTATGGCTTCATGCACCAGTATTAGGCCAGCAGTACTCAGCCATCAAACTCATTCAAATTCAATTCAAATTCAAATTCAAATTTTTATTTCATGTAATACAAGGTGGGGATTATAGTTATACATTAAAGTGATATTACAAGATGGCAATAATATGCCTAGGTATGCCTAGGCTTTTCGGGGGCAGTAGGTCTTACTCAATGCTATACAATGGATATAGAAAGGTTGGGGTTTAAAAATAGTACTAATTTTTAAACATGAGAATTAACAATTAGTATAAAAGTTAGAAATTAGTTTATATATTAATGATAAAGGTGATATATTGGCATAATATAGTTCTATATTGGAGTATTTTTAGGCAAACTTATGACTAGCTTAAGTATTATGAGCAATAGTTTTTTAAATTTTGTGGAACTGTGAAAATTTAAAGGGGGAATCACAGATATCAATAAGTGTTTTTTTTGCTGTGGTTAGTAATGTGCAAATTAAGGAGAATCACAGATATCAATAAGTGTATTTGCTGTGGATATAAAAAGATAAAGTAGTTTTCGATGGTTAACTACCGGTTGGGTGCGAAGTGAGATAAGATTTTTTTTAACGGTGCTTTTGAAATGGAGGTTGTGTCTGCAGTTCTAGAGTTTTCAGCAGGGATTTCCCAGATTTTAGGCCCTTTTACCCATTAAATTTTTTTATAGATTTAGTCGGACACGGGAATGTCAAAGAGATGTTTATGTCTGGTATTATGCCCATGGGTCCTGTCAAACTGTCAAGAAAGTGTTTTGCTCAGGTTAAAATTTGGGAATTAATGGTTCTATAAATGTAGATGGGGTAGTAAATGGATGTTCTGAACAGTGAGTAGGTTTAGGTTTTTTTGAAGAGTGGGGGTGTTGCCTAGCGTTGATTGTGTGATAATTTTACTGCTTTTTTTTGTTGGGTATTAGCTTAGTGGATTGATCCCCATGCACAAATGGCATATGTGAGGTAGGGATGATGGTAGTAGTATAGTGTGAGTAGGGCTGATTGTGGTACATACCGTATCTTAGAGGGATCCCCCCAGTTTTGGACACTTTCTTTGTTATGTGTTGGATATGGGTGCTGAATTTCAGGCTGCTGTCAAGGTAAAGGCCCAGGAACTTGCCCTCTAGTCTAGAATAGGAGTTGATCTTAATGTTTAATTGTGATCATCTGTCTTCCCAAACATAATATAGAAAGTCTTATCAGTGTTGAGTGTAAGTTTATTGGCAGTCATCCATGTTGCTATTTTTATTAATTCGTCAACAATTGTTAAGCGTGGCAAGGTTTGTGGGGGAAAAAAGTGTATCGTCAGCAAAGAGTTTTGGGTTTTCCCAAGTGTTGTGATACATTGGGAAGATCATTGATGTAAAAGGAAGAGCAGGGGACCAAGGACCTTCCTGCGGTACGGGGGGTGTCAGTGGTAGTGTCGAGATGTGTTTTTTAATGTGACATACTGGTACCTATTAGTGAGGTAGGATTTGGGGTTTCTGTGACTCCCTTTTTCCATAGTGGTCAAGTTTGTGGAGTAGGATGCATGGATGGAAAGGGTAAGGTACCTAGGGACTGGGAAAAACCGTGGGATTGTTCCTTTGTATAAAGGCAAAGGGGACAAAAGAATAAAATTATAGGGAATAAGTCTGTTGAGTATACCAGGTAAAGTGTATGGTAGAGTTATTATTGAAAGAATTAATTAAACGGAGAGCAGAATAGCAGATGAACAAGGTGGCTTTAGGAAAGGTAGGGGTGTAGACCAAGTGTTTGGTAAACATATAGGTGGGGTATTTGATAACTGCCTGTATCAATTCAAACGATGTTAATAACTTTTCACCAAAGTTTAAAAGTCAAACAAATTCAACAAAATAGAATAATCACTTAATGAAACCCCGACTAATCACTTAAATGTAAAAACCTGTTATGAAAAATACATACCAACCACCATTACCATAACATTTAAAAATTTTAACCCCCCGTAAACTGTAACTGCAATGCAACTAATTGTTTTAAAATTTTTATCTCACTCAATTAGTTGCATTGCTACAATTAATTGATATGTTCAACTTATATTAAAACTTTAAACCCAGATACGAATTTACTTTTTTTATAAATTGTAACCCCAAATTTTTTTCCATGTAGTCTAGAAAAAAAAGTAGTCTTAAGAATCCCCCCAATGCACAGCATATTGGGGGTTTTTTTGGGATGTACATCTCATTGAAATATATCTTGTCTACCATGTATCATTGTACCATGTCACAAAAAAGGTATTATTATTATTATTATTATTATTATTATTATTATTATTTTATTATTATGGGTTTAAAAAGGTTTTTGGCATTTATGGATTTGGAAAAGGCGTATGATAGGGTGGATAGGGGGAATGTGGCAGATGTTGCAGGTGTATGGAATAGGGGTAGGTTACTGAAAGCGGGGAAAAGTTTTTTTTGAGGATAGGGGGCTCAGGTTAGAGTGTGTGGGGGAGAGGGAGATTATTTCTTGGAAAAAATAGGCCTTAGACAGGATGTGTGATGTCACCGTGGGGTTTTTCAATATTTTTTAGATGGGGTTGTAAGAGAAGTGAATGCGAGGGTCTTGGCAAGAGGTGTGGGGTTAAAAGACAAAGAATCAAATACAAAAGGGGGAGTTGTCACAGTTGTTTTTTTGGGGTGACACTGGGGCCGGGGGATTCTGAAGAAAATTTAAAAAGGGTTTGGGGGATGAATTTGGTAAGGTATGTAAAAAAAGGGGAAATTTAAAGTGAAATAGGAAAGAAAAAAGGTGATGAGGATAACAAAAAAAATTGGTGACAAAGATTGGATATCAGATTGGAGGGAGAGATATGGGGAGGTAAGGGTTTTAAAATTTTTGGGGGGGACATGTCAGCAGATGGGTCTATGAAGGATGAGGTGAATCATAGAATTGATGGGGGGGAAAAGGGGAGTGGTGCATTTGGGTCTGTGGAGACAAAGAACTTTGTCCAGGGGAAAAGGGGGAATGGAAAGATGGGGTTTCCCAAACTTTATATGGGTGTCAAGCATGGGTGATAAATGTCGCAACGAGGGGGAAGGCTGAGGCAGGGGGATGTCATGTCTTAGGTCAATGTGTGGTGTGAATATAATGCAGAGAATTAGGGGTTTGGAAATTAGGGGGGTGCGGGTTTCCCCAAAATTTTTCCCCGGGGGGTGGGGGGGTTGAGGTGGTTCGGACATGTAGAGAGAATGGAACGAAACAGAATGACCTGGGGTGTATAAATCTGTAGTGGAGGGAAGGCGGTGGGGTTTGGCCTGGGAAAAAGGTTGGGGGGGGGGTAAAAGAGGTTTTGTGTGCGGGGGGTTGGTTTTCCCCCAAAACATGCGTGTGCGTTTTTTATAGGAGGAATGGAGACAAAGGGTTTTTTTAAACTTGACGTGCTGTTGGAGTGTGAGCAAAAAAAACATTTATGAAGGGATTCGGGGGAAACCGGGGGCCCCGGCTTGAGTCCTGGGGGGGAAGTACAGTGTCTGACTCTAAAGGGAAAGGGGTTAATGTTGCAGTTTTATAACTGTAGTGTAAAGCACCCCCCTGGCAAGACAGTGATGGGTGAATGATGCCCAAAAATTTTTTTTTTGGGGGGAACCCCCCTTTGGGGGGGAAGGGGCCAATGTGTTAATAAAAAAAAAAAATATAGTACAAATGTTGAAACTTGTACCTCATGTATCCTTATTACCCTTGTGCTCCTTGTAACTCATAAAATTGACCATATAATTTGTTATTACAACACATATTGTTTAAAACTTTTTTTTAAAAATGTCATAGTCAAACTATTCAAATTTAAAAACTTAAATACTCAACTATACTATATTGTAAACTATCTACTAAAATTCTTACCATTTTTTTTTAATTAAATTTTTTAAGTCTGAAAAAACCCCCTGCATATTGGGGCCCCATGTCCCCCTTCATAACATCTCATAACAAATTGTAACTCTTTGTATCATGTCCAAATAAACTACTATTACTATTATGTACCTCAAGTTGAGGTACACCCCCTACCCCCAAAAATTTTTAATATTGGGTACAGCCCCGGGGCCCCATTATGTATCTCTAATGTTGAGGTACACCGGAGCACAGCCCCAATTCCCTAGATAAGGGCCCCCCTCACCAGCGTAAAGGGAAACCCCCCCTTCAGGAGACTACTGCCCACAGGATGGGTCTGGGAAAATAATTAAGATATTAAAATAACAGGTCAAATTCACATTCAAATATTTACATTTCTCTTTATACTCCAGGGGGAACAATATAGTGAAATGTAATAAAACTTTTTGGGAGGCAAAAAAGGCAGCCACTGGTATGCAATGCATTTCAGAATACAGTCATACCTCGGTTAAGGGGGGCCCGGGGGTAACGATAAATTTGGTTAAAATACATATTTACGTCAAAATATTGACTCCGTTTTCGATGCTTGATTCGGTTTACGATTTCCCCCCCGCCCCCGTGGCGCCCAGCTGTGCGGGCACCCAGGGAGGGGCCCGTGTGCTATTGTTTACGAGCGAGAGCGACCACCCCCCCTCCACCCACGCTTCCCCACCAGTATATTGTCATTATTCCACTTTTTTAAAAGCTTGCAACTGCAAATAAGCTACCATGGGTCCAAAGAAAGTTTAAATTTCCAAGCCTGTAAAGAGGCTCAGAAATACAGTAGAACTGAAGAATGAGATAATAGAAAAATATGAAAGTGGAGGCTGTCACTGAGCTGGCCAGGCTGTATGGTAAACCCCCTTTTTCCATACCATTGGGCCAAGGGGAAAAACCGTAAAATCAAGGAAGCTGTTGTTGCAAAAAAGGGATTTGTGATAACAAACAGAGACCCAAGTGCTGGAAGATGTGGAAAATTTGTTGTTGGTGTGGATCAACGGGGAAACAGTTACAGGAGATAGTGTTTCGCAGGCAAAATAGGGGAAAAAACAAGGCAGTTGCATGATGATCTCGTTAAGAAAATGCCTGCAACGAGTGCTGAAGTGAGCAAAATTTAAAGGGGAGCAGAGGCTGGTTTCAAAATTTAAGAATAAAAATGGCATACATAGTGTTGGGATGGTGGGGCAGCCAGTTGTGAAAAAAGTGGGGTTTAAAAAAAAGTGCCTGAATTCCAGGGGTACATAGAGGCTGAACAATTCCAACCCCAACAAGTGTTTAATTGTGATAAAAAAACCTGTTTTGGAAGAAAATGCCCAACAGGACCTTCATTACTCGGGGGGAAAAAGGCACAGCCAGGACACAAGCCTATGAAAGACAGGCTAACTTTGATGCTTTGTGCTAATGCCGGTGGTTTTTTGCAAAGTGAAGCCTTTACTGGTGTATCATTTTAAAAACCCCCCGAGTGTTTGGCAGATGTGGTCACAAGGGGTCTAACTTGTGTGTGAGGGGGGAAGTCAAAAAAAAAGGCAGGGGCCCCAAAGGCCCCATTTTCTTAGAGTGGTTCAATGGCGTGTTTGGCCCCAGTGTGAAGAAATACCCCCAGGAAAATAATTTCCCCTTAAATCCCCCCTGATATTGGACAATGCTCCTTTGTCACCCCCCAAACTTGGTAGAGAAAAATGGGGAGGACTTTAAATTATAAAAATGAAGTTTTTTCCCCCCAATATCACCCCCCTCCAGCCCATAGCCCCCGGGGGGCCCTTTGCAATTTTAAAAAAACCCCCACACCAAAGCAATTTTAAAAAAATGCTTTGATGTGACCCGAAAATGAATAAAACCCCCAAGAGATTTTTTTGGAAAATCTTTTCCCCTATCCTGCATTTTGTACACCTTATAGGTAAGTTTGGGAGGGGGTGACTCCCCGGACTTTGAACTCTGCCTGGAGAAAATTGGGGCCCGGGCGGGTGCCCCCAGAGAGGGATTTTAAAGGGTTTTTGGGGGGCTGAGCCTCAGAACCCTGAGCCTGGGCCTGAGCCTGTTGTGGAAGAAATTTGTAACTGGGCAAGTCCATGGGGTTGGAGGTGAGTGGTGAGGATGTGGAACTTTTGGTGGAGGAGCACAATGAAGACCCAACCACTGAAGATCTGCAACTGCAACAAGAGACCACAGGTCAGGACAATGGTTCAGAGGAGGAACAGAGATGTGAAGGAGGTGCCTTCTTCAGTGATTAAGGAGATTTGTGGAATGTGGACCCGGGTGCAAGGCTTTATGGATGAATATCACCTAACCATGCTGTTGCAGGCCGTTGGAAACCTACAATGACACAGTGGTGTCTCATTTCACGAATGTGTTAAAGAATCACCAGACACAGAGCTCCTGGACAGTTTTTTTGGTTAAGGGGTCCGGGTGACCCCAACCTGGTCCTAGTGGCATTAAAAAAAAAAGGGCCCAAAGTAACCCCAGAAAAGAACTTGCCACCTGCAGTGTTAAAAAGGGGATTCCCTCCAAACACTAACATACTATACTCCATCCTTTCCCCCTCCTCCCGTCCTCCACACATCAACAACTCTTCAAAAATGTGGACATGTTATTGATATATTTACATTATTTCTTTAATGTTCATTAAATTGTTTTATTTTAATGTCAAAAAGTTCTAAAAAATATTTTATTTTACTACTTTTGGAAGTTTTGGACGGTTAATTTTATTTCCATTATTTCTTAGGGGGAAAAAAATTTTGATTCGGATAACAAAGATTCGGTTACAGATACGCCCTCTCTGGGATTAAACCTTAACGGGGTATGACTATAATTAAAATGAACTAACTTTGGGTTATCCTAGGTAATTTACACTATGTATGATGTGTACCTCTACCTAAATATACTTGCTTACTAAGGATTAAGACTGGTGATTAGTAAGTTCATTCAGGTACACATAAATACATAAATTATACATAGCATATGTGTAGATTACCTAGGATAACCCAAAAATCAGTGACTTGTTTACACTGAGGTCCTGGACTTGTTTCCACTGGGGTCCTTGTATTTCCATTTTTAAAACCCAATCATCCTCCATGAGGCACTAAAGGCAGCTCATGCCGCCCACCAGATCAAACCATATTACTACCACTACTATCAAAACTAACACTAAACCCACAAAAAAATGTCAAAACGCCCGCCCAACATCAAGGAGACGGTTTTCAACACTAGTCCAAGGACATTGTTAATTAGAATTACGAATATGTGGCAAACAGTGCCTTTGGGCTAGTGTCCAGGGTGTCTCAATTATCAAAGGTTAAGTTACATTTACACAGTAACAAGACTGGGGTTAGTCCCGTAGTAATTACCAAGTGACAACCATCCCCCCCACCAGAAACAACTTCCACCTCCTACCCTCTCCCACCAGTAACAACTAACTACTCCCCACAAATACCCCTCCACCCAGCCAACCCCAAGCCCATCCCCAACAACCTTCCCCCCCACAAAAAACCATGAGTCATCACCCATCCCCAGGTCAAGGCGCCATTTAGCCATGGAGGTCAAGAATAGTGGCGCCCCCTAGTCACTCCTCTGCCATCCACCACACCATCAACACCTCCAGCTCCTCCAGTTCAATAACCTGTGATAATGTAAAAACTTGGATTACTTAAATTTCATAGTAATTTTTGATACATCACCTTTCAAAATTTTTCAGCAATTTTTCTTTCTACAAAATGTTAAGGCATTTAAATACATAGTAAGACTTCAAAAGTTTTCTGCAGTTCATGAATAATCTATAATGTTCATACTTTTATATTTGCAGACATTGTTTTGGCGAGTTGCTGCTGGTGATGACATCTCCTGAAGACTTGCAGCTGATCACGACATGGACTTCACCACACAGCAGCTGCTCACATCTCCATACCCTTTAACCTACAAGATTCGAGAAATAAAGAGCAATAATTAAAATGTAATAAATAATGTAATAAATAGTGTCTTTCTTTATCACACCAAAGAAATGTTCAAGGAACAAGAAATAACTTCGAGACAAGCCTCAACTCCATTTTGGGCACGGGGGTACAACATTCACACAATTCGGGGGCTTTGTAGGGAAAAAAATATATACCTACCCAACCCTACTAACAACAGTAGTAATGAGGTGGATAGCCTCAATACTGCCATTATTAGTAGTTTGAGGGGATAATTTTTAAATTTCATGACCTTGTTTGTATTGTCAGGAAGGAAAGTGTTGCAACGCTAGACAGTGGACAGTCATGTACACTACCTTCACTGCAAACACTTTCTCGTGCATAGCAATCTTCTAACACAGGCTATTAGAACACTGGAACGAGGTCATGTCTTGTTTGTCAGGAGGATTCTGCTGCAAGAAAACATGTTGGAGGGAAACTCCGTAAAAAGATACGTTACAACCTAGCCAAACCTACTCCTAATATCCCTTAAATGTCACTGGAAAAAGTAAACTTGCACTACTCTCCTCGGGAAACAAACCTCATTGACTTTCATCGACCTGCCCAGGGCCCCGGGTTTACACCCCCCCCTTTCAGCCGGGCTGTGGTTCGTACATCAGTTTGCGGCGGCAGCAGGAAAAGCCTGGTTGATCGGGACCCTGATCCACCACGAGGCCTGGTCCCCAGACCGAGCCGCGGGGCTTTAAAACGACACCCGTAAAGGGGAAACCCAAAATTTTAAACCGGAGGTAGTTAAGATCATTAAGACAACATTTATTTCCCACACTTCCAAGTCCTCAAGCACTAGGCTCACCCTACCATGCCCCTCATAGCACACAAAGGCAACAACCAACACTATGGGTTATCTAACCAGTTGAGGCCTGCCGTATATCAGTCTCCTAACACACTACTATCTAGCCTGAATTTCCTACCTTACCTGCCAGTTATGGCTGGCACCCCTAGGCCCAACAGTTAGATTTTGCCACCGTGGCTAGTTTATTGTGCACCCCATATCCATCCTGTGGACAGTAGCGGGATGTGGATACACAAAAGGCCTAGGAACTAGGCCCCAAAAGGGTTAACAATTGTACATATGGATTTATATCTACAGTTAAATTTATCTGTTACAAGCAAATTTAGGGAATTTGCTTAGTATATCTGGTATCTTGCTTTCATTAATAAGATATCTTTACATGTCACATAGGTTATTATTCTGTCTATCTCTGTATTCCTCAAGAAGTTGGCAATTAAGTACATAGTGTTCAAGACAGTGACCATATGCCTGATCACATAATTTGCATTTAGTTTCATCATGATCTGGTGTCTCCCGCTGCCAGAAGTACTTTGTAGCCAAGCCTAAGCCTGGCCACTACAACATCAGTCAGTCTGTTCACATTGCAAGTTGCCCATAAACATACTTATCTAAGTTCATTTTATCATAGTGGGTTATAGATCTACCGGGCTTCTAACTGCATTCCTATAACAATCATTTTTCATTATTTACTTTCCCTAATATTATTCATAATGCTAGATATACCAAAGTTATATTCAATTCTCCTTCGTATCTTCTTGGCTAACATATCAACTTTATCATGAAGGGTAATCCAATGTGTGATGGGATCCATAGCAATTGTACATTAATTCCTCTGTCCTGGATTTTTGAGTATCTATACTTGGTTCTTCAATGAGCATGTTGTTGGAGCATTATATGAGTCAAGAGCCTTCAGTGATGACATAGAATCAGTAATGATGATAGAATCAAGCTCAGTGTCATAATTTAAACTTTAGTGCTATTAGGATTCAAACAATTCAGTTTGCAGTGTGGGAGCCAGTTGTTAATTCTTATGCCTAGTTCAACAAATTTAATATTGTTCTTAACTAGGAGGTGGCAACAAAAAGCAGATGCAGCCCTGCCAGAAGACTCCGTTTAGATCCATCCCGTGTATATAACTTGTGATAACTTTATTCATAACTTGTTCATAACTTGTATTCATAACTTGTATTCATATGTAATTTGTAATATAATTAAGAACTAGTATTAAGCCGCCGATATGCCTAGATCCTGGGCATCTAAGCATGCTAACGGCCATCTTTTTTAATTATAGTCCTTAAATGTAAAACACACATTGTAATTTTTACAGAAAATAAAGATCTTAATCTTGAACTTATTACTACCAGCTGGGAGAAATTTCTTCTTGAGCAGTTTTAACAAGTGATTTAAGGAAGGGATTACTAGCAATGAGCGTCTTAAGGGACTTGCAGGTATGTGATATTAAATGAACACATCTTCCATGGAGGGGTGAAATGTTCTTGTTGTTTTACAGTGATACAGTTCATGCAGGTTATAAAACTTAATGTAATTGCACGTTTTCACAATCCATTTAGGGTCTGTTGTATTTACTTCTAGACATTTAGTAAGATTCATTGTGACAGTGTCTGGTTCATTTTTAAATTTAATACCGGACAGTGTTAATCTCAACAATCCTATCACTGATTTAAAAAACTAAGCTCCTTCCTCATAATTAAGAACCTTTGTAGTTTTGGGACAGCCAAGAATAACCCCGAGAGCTTCATTTTGCATTAACTCAATTGGAAGAACTTTCTCTAGTTAATATCAACATGGGAGCAGCATAATCAATTAAGGACCAACATAGGCTATGTACATCATTCTCCGATTCTCACATTAGCACCATAGTTGGGGGGGGTAGCCAGCAACAGCTTTAACCCTTTTAAAAGGTCCACACGTATATTTACGTTAGTACTGCACTCCCCAAACGATTTTTACATTTTATTTTTCCGTCCAAATTTGGCACGATTCCTGAGATGCCGGGAGCATAGAATGGGTCTTAACACCGTGTGCGCCATATTAAAAAAATCTGTGACCACTTAGTACCTTGTGGGAGCACCAGGAAATTGAGCGCCAGCGAGCAAACACTGCGGCAAACACCAAGGATTCACTGATGTCATGTCATATTAACACTCCCCGAAGTGGAAAGTGATGTGGAGGCTGGCAGGCCAGCGCTGCTCGCCTGCCTGGCCACCTGGCTGGCAAGCAGCTGGTTGGCCACCTGGCTGGTAGCTGGGTACCTGATTGGTTTTTATCTCTGTCTGTCTGTCTGTATCTTTCTGTCTCTATCTCACAGGAACACATACGTAAATACAAATTTTAAATTACCTAGGATAACTAAAAATCAAGACAAAGTGTTATACTGTGCTTGTGATCTGCGTAATACCAGTTGGTTCATGAGCTACTCTAAAAGCAGACAGAAAAAGGAAACGACACACAGGCAGACAGAAAGACATAAGACAGGTTTGGTAACAAATAAAGGGAAGCAATGTAAACTCCAACTGTCATCACTGTAATTACTGGGGCTGATAAGAAGAGATAAGACTACGGCTCACCCTTTGTGAAGTGTCACCAGTCATCATTAGTGGAGATCAGATGATATAAAGACTGATGCTTCAAGGAACTTTTATTATTATTATTATTATTATTATTATTATTATTATTCACTATTATTATTATTATTATTATTATTATTATTATTCACTATCATTATTATTATTTTATTTTTATGCACTATCATTATTATTATTAAGTGGTCCCTCGGTTTTCGTTTCAAACTCAAATTTATGTAAGTGTATTTTCGTAATTCTTTTTGCAAGTGTATTTTTGGGGGTCTGAAATAGACTAACCTCGTGACATTAATTTTTAAGGAATAAATTGTTCGGTAATGGCTTTTTGGAGATTCTGGAACAATTTTCGGAAAAAACCGGGGGGACCACTTATTTAATAATTTCCAGTACCTAATATTAAAAAGAAAAAATTTTCAGAAATCAAATAACTACATAAATTGTGATTAGAACATTTTATAAAAAAATAATAAAAAAGTGATAAAGGTATATCGGCAACGATTTGCAAGCAGCAGGACTCCGGCGCCAGGTGGGGCATCCAGTGAACTTTTGCCTCATATCCGGAACTACTGACCCAATTTTTTTTTTTAATTTAAAATTGGCTCTTTATTTTATAAAAAATTTTTTTTTTTTTCAAAGTTCGGGGCACGGGGGCGGCTAACGTAAAATACGGTGGACCTTTTTAAGGGTTAAGAGCTTTTTTCTATAGTGGATTTTTTAAAGGGGACATCACCAAGATATCTTTTAAGTTTTAACATAGCTAATTTTTTTCACCCCAAATAGATGGGTGGGGACGTCATTTGCTTGTTAATATCTTTGTTTTAGAGGAAATATTAGGGGCCTAGTGATTAAGTTGCTTGAACTTCATTAAGAATGGTATTTCATCTTCTTATGCCCTGTTGTATGGATGATGATGTAAATTAGTATAGCTTACAGCTATATGTTTAAACTTAAACTTTTCCACCCGTAGATTACGTTCCCCCTGCGTACTGCCCCGAATATTTTGAAAAAAAAAAATCATTTTTTTTTAAATAAAAGAGCGCATTTTTATAAAAGGATGGGGGCAAAAAAAAAAAAATTTTAGGGCCAATCCCTGAGAATTTAAACCCACCAATTTGGTGCTGGATGCTCACCTGACGGCAACATCGGGTCCTGCCGGGTTTGCAATACTTTTTTTCTAGTTTTCATTTTAATTTATATAATTTTTTATGTTCTGATAATTACAATTTACAATAGTTCCTGTGATTTAATAGCCAATCTTTGTTCTAACACTAATATTATGTATTTAAATAGTACTCAAATAGTCAAATCACACCAACAGGTGAAATTTTCGCCTATCTTGGTTATTTACTATTTCTATAAAATATATGAAGTATTTATAGGTCCCAGCAATTTTTAGACATCCAGGAGTATATATGAAACTCCTTGGAATGGTGTTATGACAATTGCCAGATAACACAAAAGTGAATTGATGAATGAATGTGTGCAGGGAACCCCGCTCTTTTTACTCTGTATATCTACTTCTATCTATCTGTTCTTTCTGTCTGTCTGTCTTTTCTATCTATTCCCCGGGCTGTCTTGTCTTCTTCTGTCTGTCTTCTTCTGAATCTGTTTGTCTGTATCTGTCTGTATGTCTGTCTGTATCTGTCTTGGGGATGGTTTTGTCTGTGCCCGCCCAGCTCTGCTTATCTGTCTTTCTGTCTGCCTGTGTGCCTGGAGTATAATGAAACCCGAAGAATGGGTGTTGACGGTCGATAACTCCTTGACAAGATAATTTGATAAATGTCAGCATTTCTGGGGGGAAACCCCCTTTTTGTCTTTTCTGTCTGCCTGTCTCTGTCATCTGTCTCTGTCTATCTGTCTCCCGTCTATCTATCTGTTTTGTCTGTCTATCTGTCTGTCTGTCTGTCTGTCTGTCTTCCTTGGGCCATTGTTCTGTCGGGGGCATCTATCTGTCGTCTGTCCATTGTTTTGTCTGTCTATCTGTCTGTCTGTCTATCTGTCTGTCTGTCTATCTGTCTGTATCTGTCTGCCTGTATCTGTCTGTCCCGTTTTTTCCCTGCTTATTTCTGTCTAACTCTACTTATCTGTCTTTCTGTCTTTCCTGTGTGTGTTGTTCTTTTCCGTCTGTTTTTCCAGTCTCAGAGTGCAGCTCAAGCCAACAGGTATTATACACGATGCAGAAGTGAAGATGCGTATTACTTGCCAGTCATGCTTATTATGCCTTATCTCTAAAAAGTATTGTATAGCACTTTCCTGGAATTTTGGGGTTTTCCTAGGTAATTTACACTATGTTAATAACTTTTTATTATGTGTACATGTGAGAGAGAGAGAGATAATATATATAGACAGACAAAGATATAAACAGACAAAGATATAGACAGACAAAGTATAGACAGACAAAGATATAGACAGATAGAGAAAACCGGGGACAGCCAAAGCCAGCCAGCCTGCCGAATACAAAAAGAACATAAGAAAAGAAGGAACACTGGCAGGCCCACTGGCCCATGCAAGGCAGGTCCATGTCACCCCCAGCTAAGACCAATGACCCACCTGTCAGGTCACATCCTCTGAAGGAAGGGGGCACATTGACCTAGTAGCACAAGCTAGTCCCCGGTCAAACTCACCCCACCCCAGCCACTCATGAATCTAACCTTTTTCTTCCTCTTATAAGGGGAGTGTTAATGCGAATGACATCAGTGAATCCCTGGTGTTTTCCACAGTATTTGCTCTAGCTGGAACTCAATTGAACTGGTGCTCCCACAAGGTACTAAGTGGTCCCAATTTTTTTAATACTGCGCACACTGAGGGTGCAGTCCATTCTCTCGTCTGGCAATCAGGCCTATCGCACTAAATTTGAAGGAATGAAAATAAAACGTTGATCTACGTTCGGGCGTACGCACGTGAACGTATATCTACATGTGGACAGTTTAAGGGTTAAGTGAGGCAGGTAGAGCATTTAGGAGAGCATTAATCAGAACATTAAATAGCATGGGACTGAGAACTCCTCCCTGCAATTGTACCTTGGACATTTCTTTAGACTCGCTTCTAAAGCCTTGGTAGAGGACAGAGGATACTCTATTTGACAGGTATCCTATTATCCAGCAGAGAGGCTACCACCAATATTCATTTTGGCTAGTTTTATGTAGTATAACAGCTCTGTTCAGATATCAAATGCAGATTTTAGATCAAGAAATGTGGTAAAACTAGTAGAGGTGTGTGCAGTGAAAAGGTGGAAATAAGTTCTGCACACTTTTACCTTTCATGAACCCATAGAGGGGGAAAAGTTGGTGTCTGATTCTGTGGTACAGTCTGTTAACCCTTAAACTGTCCACACGTAGATCTACGTTCACTCGCGTACTGCTCCGAATATTTAAAAAAAAAAAAAAAAAAAATTTAAAAATGAAAAGCGCATTTTATAAACAGGATAGGCTAAAAAAATTTTAGGGCCAGTACTTACCGAGATATAAGCCCGGGAAGTTGGTGCTAAATGATGGGGTGTCGTAACATGGAGCACTGCTGCTTGCAGAAACAATAAACATTTATCGTTTTTTCCAATTCTTTTCCATTTTCTTTTTTGTTTTCATGCTATGATAATAATGTTTTGATGCAAATCTTTTGATTTCATTGCCAATTCTTGTTTAGACACAAATGTTTGGTACTGAATTAGTAATCATACTGTCACAAAACACATGTTCACACTGATTGATGAATCTGTACACCTGGTTCAATCACAGACAAGTAAATACCAGTAAATATTAAGATAATCTTGTCTGAAAATCAATTTAAGACTCAACTCAAAACCACCTACTCACCCAAACCTAAATGATCATGCTATAAACTACTTTGAAAAATGCTCATTGTTACTTTCCTATCGATAATCTCAATTTTTAATAATATGTTACTATTATGTTACCCCCTACTCATATTATAAGTTAATGTCAAAATGCTCAATGTTATTTTCCTTAAGATAATCTCAATTCCATATTATCATTCAAGAATCTTAACACCTGTAACAATCTAAGATCTAATATCATTATATAATAATTTAAACAGTAAAATTTCATCATATTGTAATTTTGAAAATAATTTTTAACTAGAATAAACTCAATAAATTTCTCTAATATTAAGTACATAGTTTTTAAGGACTAGAATAAGCTGCCCCTAATGCCATGGCATGTCAGTGGCTCTCCTTGCACTCAATTTACATTGTAACTTCCGATACCCATGTAACCTGCAATGAAATAAAATTTGTTTGTTTGTTTGTTTGTTTGTTTGTTTACATATATATACAAGGTATTTACAGGTCCCATTTATGTTTCTAGAAGTCAACCACTGTATGATACTCTAAGAAGCATGGATTCATACAGAGTGCCACCCACATGCTGACACGTATCATGTGCTTTCGCCTGGGTCGCTGTGTAGTGTAAGCACACACAACACACTTTTTCTAGAGTCTTTTCTTTGGGTAGATGGTAATGGTATCAGGCAGTGACAGTTAGGGGTTATTCAGTTGGGCACTTTCCCTTCTGGTTGTGGAGTGACAGGTCGCTGTTGTGGGGTGATGAGTCGCGTGGAGTGGCAGGTATAGGGGTGGTACCATACTTTTTCGCTATCTGCTTGATGACATTTAGGTGAATTCTGCATATCGTTGTCGCTTCCCAGTCTTTATTTCGAACATTTGAAGGCATTGAGCATTGCAATGTCAACAAGGTGGAAAAACACTTTATATACCACTTGGACTCCTACGAACACACAGTCAACAAAGCCTATCATCATGTCACATTGTCGACTAGTCGCATATTGTTCGTATAGTCGAAGACAACAGCTGGCTTTTCAACAAGTTGATTGTTGAGCTTGCTCAGTCTGTCTGTTTGTACCATCTCGTTTCTGTGGATGGTTGACAGCAACGTCACGTCCCTTTTGTCATGCCATGTCAGTGCCATGATGTCATTGGCATAAAACGCTTGCACTATACTTCCTACAGTGAACTTTGGCATGTGTTTTATTTCTTTCACTGTTCCACATATATCAGTATTGTTCACACGTAGCAAATCACAAGCATAGGGCTTGTGTACCTTGCCAAGGTATGGCTGCATCATCTTGCAAACAACATCACCAGAAATGCCCAACATGCGCCTGGTATCATCGAGTGTATTTTTCCCTGTTAGATAATGACATCCAACACAAGACCAGTCTCACAGTCACACATAACAAACAGTTTTATACCAAAGCGATTACGTTTGCTTGGTATACTATATTGTTTGAATGACAGTCGTCCCTTGAACAGAATCAAGGACTCGTCAACAACAATGTTCTTGAATGGATAAAAGTAAGCACTGAATTTTTGCTTGAGATAATAAACAATTCCCGGATTTTGTAAAGGAGGTCATTTCGGTTTGGTGTATTCCTGTCTTAGAAGTGCTACATTCGTAGCAACAGAATGAATCTGTTGCAGGGAAGGAGGTCACGGAAGACTGGAGTGCTAATGAAGGAGTCTGTGGACCAGTAGCGTGCTATATTATTCTTATATGTGTGTGGCAAAAACATGACAGTGCCAAGGAATAAATACATTTCAGCCACAGTTGTATCTTTCCACCTGCGCAGCCGTGGCGATTCTGAAACATCTGCATGGTCCATTGTATACTGGTAGTACAGGTTGGTCTGGGTAACAATCAGGTTCATTATTGGCTCATCAAAGTATAGTTGAAAATAGTCTAACTCTGTAGACTCATTTGTGATGGGACAGTGTGGCATGATGCCACTTCCACTGCCATCAAAATTGAAAGGATGTGGCACGAATGGTGTATGTTCAGTCCAATTCCATTCCGATCAGATGGTGCAGGGTGGACCTGTGGCAGGGACATGGGGGAGAAGGAGGAGGACGGGAGTGGTGCCAGCACATGGTTGAGAGGGTGCTGGTGGTCCTTTGTCTGTCCACACACCGCGCCACGAGGTCCAGGCACCGTGCCACCAACCACCTCTTCCTCCATCCCAGCATACTTCCTTCATTATCACTTTCACTATCAGTGGCAGGGGTTTTGGATCATGAAGGCCATGACCCTTCCTCTGACTGCATATGGCACACTGCCTGAACATAGGTAATGACGCCAAAAAGCACATTTCACTGGGGAATAATGATAATCACTGTCACGCGACGAATCGTCTATGGGCATAAAATCGATTTCATCATCATCACTTATATCACCGTCACTATCGTCATTATCATAATACATACATGGAAAATGATCATTTCCTCTTGCGGAGTTGCCTTTGGGTAGTAACACTTGCAACCCCAGAGGTGCTGGGCTGAGGGTCTGTGGCCACACTGGCCACCCAGAATGCTGGGTTTGAGGGGTCTGGTATGGCCACACTGTCCACACTGGCCACCCCAGAGGTGATGGGCTGAGGTCATCTGGGTTGTCATCAATGTTTCACTAATTCCTTGATTATTAGTGGCTATATCACTGTCAAATCCACTAAGCTCGCGTTCTGTTTCACTTTCCGGGAATAGTAGTGTTAATACGACGGAGTGAGTGAATCACGGGGTTTGCCATGATGTTGACCCAAGATGGAGCTGAAACTAACTGGGCTACCATCGGTCCCTGGAGTCCCAGATTTTTCGTACTGCGCACACTGAGTGCGCAGACCTTGTCTCATGTCTAGGCGACCAGGCCTATCGCGCTAAATATGAACAATGAAAAATAAAACGTAGATCTATGTTCGGAGCAGTATGCGTACAAACGTATTATCTACGTTTGGACAGTTAAAGAAATTAAGTATCATTCTTTCAAAAGTTTTACAAAGACAACTAGTTAAGGAGATCGGTCTAAAAAGTATCAGGCTGTTGGGGCTTAGGGATAGGCACAATGAGACTATTGGTCCAGGAACTCCCCCAATGTAACTGGTATTATACAGTGCCAACAAAGGATTATCAGGCACGTGCCTTAGAGTTCTGAGAATATCATAGGTTATACCATCCTCTCCAGGAGCAGTTGATCGACCTTTAGTTAATCGTTATCTAATTCATCTCGGTGAAGAGGCAATCACTCTCATCAATATTTTGGCTCATAAAATTAATCAGTTTCAACATTTCTTCAGAAGCACTCTCTAAGTTTTCTAAATGAGATGGAAGGTTTTCATGCCTGGATGTTTTGGACCAGTCATTTATGAGGTCATTTGCTTTTCAAGTGGAAAGGGATGAGCAACATTGCCAGTCTTTTTCCTGGTTATTTTATTTATACCTTTCCAAGCCAAACTTAAAGGGGTAGACCTATTTAATCCACTAACGAATTGTTACCATTTCTGTTGCCTAAGTTCTTGCTTTCTATTCCTTGCATCTGTTAGTGCAGCTTGGAACGTTCTGAGAAGGTCTGGGGTTCTACATTCACGGTATGCTTTACCAATCCTCCTAGCTGCATGTGTTAGATTGCACAGCTGTGGGTCATTATAGTATTTACATTGGTATTTATTGTCATTTATATTGGAAGGTTTATGTTTTCTTTTTCCTGCCCACTTGATCTGTGAGTACAGTCTCAATAGTGGTAACTAGATCATCATTTAATTTTTTGTGTGCCAATGGGCTCGAGTTCTTATACCATTGATCCAAGTGGTTAATAAAGTTATCTCTGTGTTCTTGGTTGAGAATAAGTTTCCTCCTTCTGTATTTAGCTCCTTGATTGCTGGAGATATGATCAAGATTGACAGTTGTGAATCTTGGGAAGTGATCAGATAGAAGATCATCAACTATGACAGAGTCGTGCATCGTATATGATGTATTAAATCCAAGGCACAGATCTAGTATGCCACCATATATGTGAATAGGCTCAGTAGTGCCCTACAATTCGAACATTATCATGATCATTTAGGAATTTCACTAGTTTAGTTCCATTGGTGTTTGTTATAGACCCACCAATATTCTTATGTCTGGCATTAAAGTCTCCAAGAATGAGGGTAGGTTCACTATTGATGCGATCTGGTAAAGCATCAGGTCGAAGCTGGTTCGCTGGGGCATAAAGATTAAAAATGTTTATGGAAAAATCGCCTGCGTATACTCTGACACCATGATACTGCATGTTTACTCAACTCTGCAGGGCAAGGAGTGAATGTGGCAAGTTCTTTCTGACATACATCACACAACAGTTGGTTGACCTTAAGTTATAAGCTGCATATCCAGGCAACTTTGGTGGTGGTGCTCCATCTTTCAGTCTACATTCCTGCAAATAGATGACATCGATATTTTTGGTTGCACTAATATGATGCAAGTCAGGCAACCGCTTCCTGATGGAAGCAATGTTCCATGAAAAGATTTGTAATCTATCCATTGCAGCGAATTACGTATTACAATCTCTTGCTCATAAGATGATAAGACTATTATGCTTTGCCTACAGTGTGAAGACACTTAAGAGCAAATAGCATAGTTTGTATGTGTTTATCTTCAGAACCTTTTACTCTAAGCATTTTTGGCCTCTTGCCAGGCAGTTCCAAGGCAAGTTTTGAAGCCAAGAGTCTTGGGCTTCTTTCTTACAAATTGCTTGAAACTGAACCGAGATTGTTGATGCACTTTTGACATCATCAACGTACTCAGGAGCATCATCTTGACTACATATATTTATTAAACTTGTCAGCATCTGTTCAAGATGCTCAATTTTTTTCAAGTTTGTTATAATTTGAGGAAGGTCAGGGAATCAAATGCCTCTCAGAGGAAGGCACTTCTGAGTTAGTTCCCTCTTCAACACCCATCACCCCAACAGGACCTTGGTCAAATTAACATTCTCTGATGGTTTCTTGGCATGACTGCCTCATCATTCATTGCAGGCAGGTCCCGTGCATCTGACTCATCTCCAGCTTCCAGGGGAACACATGTGTGGTGTCCGTCTGACCGTTGTAGATGTGTGTACTGGGAAAGTGACATGCTCATCCCCAAATTCAGGTGTAGGCTCAGTTATGGGCAGTGGCAGATCAGTAGTTCCACATGTGCTAGCAGGGATGGCAAAGCTCCTCCACAACTGGTGTGTGATGGCATTCTGGTATCACCAGAATCATTTGCAGGAGGCTGGGCTCGTCCACACTTTGCCGAGGTTCAGTCTCAGATCTGGTTGTGGTAGGATGGATGGCCTCGTCCTCAATTGTCACTAAGGACTGTTGTCAGGTTTATGTTGAAGGTTGTTTGGGTTCCGACTGCAGCCCTTTATGAGGCTGTAACCCCAACTTCTTTACAGTTAATACATTTAAATTTTTGGCTGTCAAGGCCTACTGTGCATTCTCTAATGGAATGTTTCTCAGCACACTTACCACCAAGAATGTAGTATTCAACAGGCTACTGCAACATGGCCATAGTGCTGGCATTTGTAACACCTACGTTGAGAGGGTAGGTACACTTCGATGGGGAGGAAATGTAGGCCAGGCACCCAGAAATAATAATAATAATAATACTTTATTGAGACATGGTACATTGATACATGGTTGGGTAGACAAGATACATAGTTATTGATGAGATGTACATGCCAAAAGCCCCTAATATGCTGTGCATTGCGGGCATTCTTAGGACTACTTAATTATAGACTACATGGTAAAAAGTTATGGTTGATAATTTATAAAATAAGTATAATTGTGTATCTAAGTTATAAACTTTGAATATAAGTTGGACATATCAATTAATTGTAGCAATGCAACTAATTGAGTGAGATAACATTTAGTACAATTAATTGCAATGCAGTTACAGTTTACATGGTCATTATAATGTAAATGTTATGGAAACAGTTAGCTTAGTATGTATTATTCATAACAGGTTTTACATTTAAGTGATTAGTAAGTTTTTACATTAAGTGATTATTCTACTTTGTTGGGAATGTTTGATATTGAGCATTTAGGTTTGGGTGAGAAGGTGGTTTTTTAGCATCGTTTTGAATTGGGGTACAGGCAGGGTTTCTTTGGCAATGACAGGTAATGAATTCCAAATTTTGTGCCTTTATATGCATTGAGTTTTACATAGTGTTAGATGGACACGGGAACATCGAGGAGTGATCTGTGTCTAGTGTTATGGTCATGTTCCTAAACACATACACACACATCCTCCTCATCTACACCACACTGACCCAAAGGACAGTAAACATAAAATCCTTAATAATAATAATAATAATAATATCTTTATTTACTACAAGTACATGTACATGGTATACAGGCCTAGCTGACAATCAATGACATAATAATAATAATAATAATAATAATAATAATAATAATACATACATACTTTATTGAGACATGTTACAATGATACATGGTAGACAAGAAATATAGTTAGTAATGAGATGTACATGCCAAAAGCCCTAATATGCTGTGCATTGCAGGCATTCTTAGGTCTACTTAATTCTAGACTACATGGTAAAAAGTTATGGTTGATAATTTATAAAATAAGTATAATTTGGTAGGGTGAATAAAAATTTGGTAGGGTGTGTAAAAGAAGAAAATTGAAAGTGAATATAGGAAAGAGTAAGGTGATGAGGATAACAAAAGAATAGGTGACAAAGATTGGATATCAGATTGGAGGGAGAGAGTATGGAGGAGGTGAATGTATTCAGATATTTGGGAGTGGACATGTCGGCGAGATGGGTCTATGAAGGATGAGGTGAATCATAGAATTGATGAGGGGAAAAGGGTGAGTGGAGACTTGAGGTCTGTGGAGACAAAGAACCTTGTCCATGGAAGTAAAGAGGGGAATGTATGAGGTATAGTTATACCAACGCCTTATATGGGTGTGAAGCATGGGTGATGAATGTTGCAACGAGGAGAAGGCTGGAGGCAGTGGAGATGCATGTCTGAGGTCAATGTGTGGTGTGAATATAATGCAGAGAATTGGAGTTTGGAAATTAGGAGGAGGTGCGGGATTACCAAAACGATTGTCCAGAGAGCTGAGGAGGGGTTGTTGAGGTGGTTTGGACATGTAGGAGAATGGAACGAGACAGAGTGACCGAGAGTGTATAAATCTGTAGTGGAGGGAAGGGGGGTAGGGGTCGGCCTAGGAAAGGTTGGAGGGAGGGGGTAAAGGAAGTTTTGTGTGCGAGGGCTTGGACTTCCAGCAAGCATGTGTGAGCGTATTTGATAGGAGTGAATGGAGGCATATGGTTTTATACGCGTGCTGTTGGAGTGTGAGCAAAGTAACATTTATGAAGGGATTCAGGAAACCGGCAGGCGGACTTGAGTTCTGGAGATGGGAAGTACAGTGCCGGCACTCTAAAGGAGGGTGTTAATGTTGCAGTTTATAACTGTAGTGTAAAGCACCCTTCTGGCAAGACAGTGATGGAGTGAATGATGATGAAAGTTTTTCTTTTTTGGCCACCCTGCCTTGGTGGAATCGGCCGATGTGTTAAAAAAAAAAAAAAAATAAAGTATAATTGCGCATCTAAGTTATAAAGTTTGAATATAAGTTGAACATATCAAAATTGTAGCAATGCAACTAATTGAGTGAGATAACAATTTAAAACAATTAGTTGCATTGCAGTACAGTTTACGTGGTCATTATAATGTAAATATTATGGAAATAATTAGCTTAGATATTTCGGGGAGGGGTACAGGGCCTACCCAACTGGCAAATTTGGGATCTTCCTTTAAGCCTTTTAGGCTTATGATATGTTCATTAGAGTCCAATGGGATGGGTCCATGTAGAGGTGTATCCAAAGATTATGATACTGACCCATTTTTTAAAGTGATGAGCGTCTGATGGAGGGGGAGCAGCTTAATACCCCATGAGGTGTATTAAGTAGATCATTGATCAGGTCTTCATTCTGTTCCACAAACACAAAGTTGTGAGTTATTTCTAAAGTGGATCCTTACCTTCGGATGTTCCTTTACTGCTTCCATTAGCCATACACACTATCCTGCAGCAGGGTGTTGTCAGGGAAGTTCAGTTTAACACATTTTCCTTTGAAGAAACTCTTGCACCCTGTGTGCACCAAGGACGCTAGTTTCACATTGCTTACGAGTCAAGTGAGCCTGACTACGTGGGCTCTAGCCCTTTCTCACTTTTTTCCCTTTGTTTACTTTTAAAGGTCTGGAAGCTATCATCAATTCCATCACCTGCAGAAACATATTCCTCTATGACAGTTGCCATGTTTGCAGGTGATGATATCTGTAAGACTCACAGCAAAGAATTCTCCTACCTTCCCTTATGGCTTATGCAAGAGCAAATATTTACTATAATGTCAGAAGTCTAAAAGGATCATACGGCACAAGGTTCAAGTTCAATGAACACTTCAATTATACCTAACTCAGGTTACTACTCCCTTACACACCCCACCGGTAGCTAACCACATGAAAACTACTTTATCTTGCACATATCCAAAGCGAAATACACTTATTAATATCTGTGACTCCCTTAATTTACACATGACTGTAAACATAAAATTCTGAATACAGCTATTGCTTCATAATTCCCAAGCTATGAAGTTTGCCTAAGACACTTCAATATAGAAACTGTATCATGCCAAAACTGGAATTCTTCCAGAAAATATTAAAACAACCTGGCCTGAACATCAATTTAAGCCTCTTTCAAAAAACCACCACTCACCCTAAACTAAATACTCATACTGTAAACTACTTTCCAATGCTCAGTGTTATTTACCCATAATATAATTGCAATATTTACTATTGATATAACCATCCTACAAAAATTTTCAAATGTAAAATCCTCAGATTGTAATTTTGAGTAAACTTATTATCTGCTATAAACATAAGCTATGTTTAACTATAACAAAATTATCAATTTTCATATTAATAGTCTATAAGTCTGATTAAGTCTGCCCATAATGCCAGGCATAATAGTGGCTCTTTGCACTTCAATTCTATACTGTAATTACAAAACTGATGAAAACTTGCAATGAAATAAAATATTATTATTACATATTATAAATTACTATACTTAACTCAGGTTACTACTACTTAATACAATACACATCTCACTAAAAAAAATTCATAGACTTCATGGGTGTTAATAATAGGGTACAAGGTCTTACACCTAATCACAAATTAAAGAGGAATAAAGAAGGTAGAACGGAGGTAATATTGATCATAAAAATTAGAATTCTGACATAGTATATCACTTAAATAAAAGGTTCAAATTCAAATAACCCTCCTAGTCAATACAGGCCCCCATAATATGATACCTCACTGAAATAATAATATTCAGACATCACAATGAGTGGTGAAGACATCCTCTGACACCCACCCACAAATTATTGAAAGAACTACTTAAAAAAATACTAGCTATGTTGCAAACAATGAGATAAATCACTGTGCCCGACTTTTGGGCCATCTGGTAACTCACCGTTCTATGTATGCATGATGTATGTATGGGTGTTTGTTCAGCTGTACATAGATGAACCGGTACCAAACTCATATTTACTTTTTCATACATGTCACTATGTTGGCGACTGTTATCACGTACACCAAGTGCACACACTATCACTTATAAAACACTTCTGCTGATACTGCTTAACCATATATAAATCACCCCGTCGCATCCTTAGGTCTCTTAAAGGACCCAATGGAAATAAGTCACCCTGTCTGATTTTTGGGTTATCCTGGTTCTCTCACATATGCTGCTTGTATGATAATCTATGAAATGTATTTGTGTACCCCTGAATCTTCTTCTTCTTCTTCTTCTTTTTTCCCCGTTGGGGTTTTTTGGGCCCTGACAGCCTGCCGTATCGGCCCGACCCCGATGGCACGGGAAGATTTGCCCAAGGCTGGGCGATGAAAAAAAGGAAAAAAAATTCCTTTTTAAATAGATAGAAACTTGAGTTTCCGATTGGGGCCGTGGCCCCCCGCCAACCCCCCAAAGGGGCCCCCACACCCCCCCCTGGCGAAGGGGGTTCCCCCAAAGACCGTTAAAAATTATCCGCAGAGGGGAAAAAAAGGGGCTGGAAAAATAAACCGTGAACGGTCCCCCCGTAGAGGCCCGGGGGGGAAAATAGTGAGGCAAGCGTCCCAGAGAGAACGGGGAAATTTTCACTGATACCAGGCGGGAGAGACGTCCACCCCCGACGAAGGCTGGGAGAAATGTAATGAATGTTGTTTTTTTGGGGGTTTTGGGGGGTTTTATACCCTGACGCATACGCCGTATCAGCCCTGCCGTCAAACGCTGGGAAGGAACCCCCCCCAAAGTGGAAGGATTTAGACTAATAACTGCGAAAGCCAAGCGCCTAAGCCGCAAGTGTGCAGGTACAGGCAAATATTTCCTGACGGCGGGAGGACAAACCCCCCCCCCATTAAGAAGGAGGGTAGGGTTAAAGATTGCACCCCAAACATGTCAAGGCCGCACGGAGAACAGTCCGTGCAGGGATCGGGGCACCACGAGGAAGTGTTCCACCGTCTCAGGCTGGGGGGGACACCACGGGAGTACGGAGATCCATCTTTAAAAAGGCGGTTGATAACCGCCAGTCGTGAGTCCCAAACCCCCGGAGGCGAGTCAGTCAACATCCCTGAGCGATTGGGATGGCGAGCCCAAGGGCAGTTTTTTTCCATGAATCTTATGAAGGGGGAGTCAGCTGATTTTACACCAGCCAGGTGGCCATGTTAGCGCCATCTGCCCCCCACTACAATGGCCCTTTTTTAAAGCTGGGCGCCGAAACTAAAATTGTCTTCAGTTCTGTCGCGCCTGGAGGCAAAAAGGTTTTTGCACAAATTTCGATGTATTAAATTGTGGGGGGGAGGCGCGAGGAAAAAAACTGCATTTGATTTGCTGGGAAAGGACAGGAGGAAGAAGGGGGGTTGGGGTGTTGGTGGCACTTGGGGAGGGCGGGCAGCGGGGTGGACAGTGTTGCCTGTAGAAGAGCGCCTGGGCTCTAATACTTTCTCCACCTCAACGGTTCGAAAAGAAAAAAAGGGAAAAGGGTTTTGCTAGCTGTGAAGACAGGAACACTTATTCCATCAAAAATAATAACCACTACCAGCGCACTGGTCCTTCGGCTACCCACCTTCCTCGTACATTCCTCAGGGCCACGTTAGGCCTCGTTGGTACTGATGATCACACCCCCGGTTCAAAATCCCCTTTACGGATGCTTTTTTATTGGGGAGGAGAAGATAAAGGAGACTAGCAGGGTAACTGAGCACGAAAATTTACCTCTTTAATAGTCAATATGGGGGAAAGTCTCAAGCAAAAGATAAGATAAGATTTCTTCGGATTTTTTAACCCCCGGGAAAGGGTTTGCCACCCAGGATAACCCAAAAAAGTCAGGGGTCATCGAGGATGTCTGTCTTATTTATTGGGGGCCTTAATTTGGGCCCCCAGGATCGACCCCCAGTCGACTAACAACCCAGGTACCTATTTCGCTGGTGAACATGACAACAGGTGTAACGAAACACGTCGAAATGTTTCCACCCCCCAACAACCCGGGGCCCCCCGTGTGTGAAGTGGGGCTCTAGCCACCAGACCACCGGGCCACCAGCCGGGGGGAGGTGATGCAGTGCCTCTCCAAGGTCTTGGGGCTGACCAGGGATTTTCCCAGTGACCACATGACATAAACTCAGAGAGAGGTTTTGGGTCTGCCCAAACGAGATACACCTGTATGAAATTGCATCTATATTAAAAGACAAGAACACCAATAAAAGATCCTTCTTAAAAGACATGTCAACATGGTATGACAGCTGGGAAAAAAGATGGGTGGTTTGGGGAAGGGGGTGTCTTGAACGACAGCACTTGGGGTGCTGTGCTGTCCCCGGGGGATAGTTCTCCTGAGGGTGCTAGTGTTGTCCTGGAGGACAGTGCTCCTGAGGGTGCTAGTGTTGTCCTAGAAGACAGTGCTCCCGAGGGTTAGTGTTGTCCTGGAGGACAGTGCCCGAAGGTGCTAGTGTTTGAGATGGAACAAAAGGGTGTTAACACTAGGGGAAAATAGAAATGAGACAGGAAAAACGCCCCAAAAGGGAATACATTGGGGAAAACAGTCACAAAAAAAAAAAGCAAACACAAACCGGCCCATGCAAATTTATGCATTTGGTATCTGCAGGCATAATTTTTGGGAAAAAGATGGGGAAAGCAATTTGACCACCCCAGAAAATGCCGGGCCCCTATGACAACAGGAAAATAACCTCCCTTTTTGTAAGCTTTTCCACCCTGAAATGTTCACCATCAGTTTAGGGAAAAACAGTGCTATAACCTATATTGCCAACACCACCTAAAGGGTACAAGACGAAAAGAAATCCAGACCATGGGAAAAACCCGGGGAGCCAAAGCCAGAGAGGGGGTTTTTTGGAGGGGAAAGGAAAAAAAACTGGAGGGAAAAGAAAAATCGTACACCCGCAACTTTCTGGAGTGGAACCACAGTCGGCCTCCACTCCAGAACAACAGATATTAGTGCCAGGGAAAAAGACCCCCATACCATAACACCACCAATCCAAAGACATTCATCTTTAAATATACAGGGTCAAAGCCAGCAACAAACAACAAAATACCTTACATCCGTGGACTGCTTACAGAGTCAAATGCAATGTTTGCGGCTTTACAGAGACCCCATAAAGGATCACTTGGGCAATGAAATATGGATCCCCCAACCCATACAGATGTGACAGAGTGAACAGGCAAAAAGGGGGGTTCCTGTATATCACAGAGTCACTTATATGCCAGAACTATAAATGCCTTAAAGATGTAGTTGAAGTTTTAGCAGTAAA